>OX578138.1:97815113-98037613 GCA_951213105.1 Amaurobius ferox | reverse complement strand
TAATTTTTAATTAAATGTCGGTCACCTTGAGCTTCGGCAATCCCCCACCTCGAAATTTCAGAATTTCGTTAATGCCATTCGTTTGTACTACGTTTGTACCGTAAAAATTTTCGTTTGTACCACTTCCGGTACGGCGTAATTTTTATTTAAAAGTCGGTTACCTTGAGCTTCGGCAAGCCCCCCACCTCGAAATTTCAGAATTTAGTTCATGATTGCATTCGTTTGTAGGACGTTTGTACCGGATTGTATCGTGAAAATTTTCATTTGTACCATTTCCGGTACGGCGTAATTTTTATTTAAAAGTCTGTGACCTTGAGCATCGGCAATCCCCACCTCGAAATTTCAAAATTTCGTTGATTCCATTCGTTTGTACTATGTTTGTACTGGATTGTACCGTGAAAGTTTTCGTTTGTATCAATTCCGGTACGGCGTAATTTTTATTTAAAAGTGAGTGGCCTTGAGCATCGGTAATCCTCCCACCTCGGAATTTCAAAATTTCGTCGATGCCATGCGTTTGGACTACGTTTGAACCGGATAATTACCGGATATTATACCATAAAAATTTTCGTTTGTACCAATTCTTAAGCTTACATGCCGTACATCTAAGCTTACATGCTGTACATCTTAAGCTTACATGATATATCTTCTTAATGTTACAGTTTAATTTTCCATCATAGTCTTTTCTGTAAGGCAAAATGTCATTAGGTGATTATTAATGCCAATAAGATCTTGTACTTTGTAATTCAAATTCACCTGGATTCAAAATTATGCAAATCAATTAATCTGTCATTAAGAAATATCATATTGTTTTTATTAATCATACCATGTTTCTAGTGATATTCATATATCATATATTTATTTGTACAATTACATAGGTAATAAAATTATTTTTATAGCTTTATAGAAAATATGCAAGACATTAAATTTGAGAAGGGGGACTATTTACTAATGGAATATTATAATTTTTGAAACTAGTTGTGTACATGGACACCACCACGTTCCAGTATAAAACTGACATTTCTGTGACAAACATTGGTGTTCAACAAGATAACTTCTTATTGTTTTATGTTTTGAACTCTTTTAATTGCTTTTAATTATTCATCTTAGTTTGTTATGAGTATTAATTAGTAATTTGGTCTATTTTTTCATTATTTCTGCATTTAAAATTAATCAGCAGTTTAGATTTTGAGGGAAATCCTTACGTTTCTGACAAGTGTTTTTAATTTAAAGGAATTCAAGGAAATATATTTCTATTAGGTATGAGATAAGTATGGTCATCCTGCTAGAGGAGTGTTGCCTTTTGCGGCAAATTTCAAAAGGAATCTATTAGAAACTTAATTTTCTAATACATACTTTTGTCGCCTACTATTTATATCGATCTTTAGTTTCGAAGACATTTCGAGTGAAAGTATAGAGAATTAAAGAAATACTTGCTTGTACAGGTACTTTAATTTTAAAAAAAAAGTTCAAAATATTACGTTAGTATATTACTAATGCTACATTGTACAACTTTATGCTGATAGAAGTTATAATATTATTATTTTATATTTTTTGTATACAATGAGATAATTCTTCAATAGCATGCAATCTAATTACTCAATGTTACATTTTCTGAAATTTCACAAGTACTAAATTGATACTCATTCGAGGATATGGGATTAGTCCACTGAAAGGTTGCGACGTCAGAGTGGCGGCCTTCCTTCTTTCTTGGCGGATTTTCTGTAAGCAGTAATTGCAATTCATATTTAAACTTTTTTCGGTGATACCCTGGTGTGCAATTGCTAATTGGCCTAATAATAAGAAAATTTGCAATGTTTGGTTTCATAGAATTGTCTAGCAAGCTGCTTGTGCAAATTAATTATCAGCTGGCTCAGAATGGATTAAAAAATCTGATGTGGGCAGAACATGACTTTTCCTACATAATGCAATGATTCTACTTCTTTCACGGCGAAACAATGGTGTACAAGGTCCACAGAACAATGTTTTTGGCATTAAAATAATACGACGTCAATTGAAATTAGGTGCTTTGGGCAAATTACTAGTCCAAACGAATGACCTTCTCATATTCACGTTTACTTAATTACAATATCATGAAATGACATCAACATTTGTTTAATATCAATTACATGAAATAAATTACTATTGGCGAATTCATAGGCGTCAAATTACTATCACTGTCAAAATGTATTTTTTCCAGTGAATGGAATGATCTAGATTTATATGAATAATGTTGCATAATATTGTATGTGGAAGGTGTTACTACACTGTTACTAAGTGTTATATGTGGCGATACTTTCTTCCCTTTTTTTAACACTTTACAACAAAGTTGAAAAGTGTTTATGACTTTGTTCATTCTGTCTGTCTGTCTGTCTGTCCGTTAGCACGATAACTGCCGTAAAAATGACTTTATCAAAATGAAATTTTAGTATGTTGTTCAGACGGTCTGTAGGCCCTATGGGAATATAAATAAATAATATCACCCAATTAGTTTTCTATTGAACCCGGGTTGAAAAAATGAAATACATTGAACCCTATGGGACCTAATTTTTCAAACATTTTTTAAGTAAATTTAACATTCACGAATTGCTTCGAAATTTTTAGGAAATATTCACATTATCCCATAGAATATATAAAAAAAAATTCAGTAAAATATGTTAAGTAGTTTTTTAATTAAAAATTATTTAATATAGGGAAAAAAACAAATTCAATTAAATTCTGACTTTGGGATATCTTCCAGAAAGAAAAGAGAGATATATTATATAATAAATATCTTTCCATTTGTTTAAACGTAGTGCATATGGGAGAGGCTTCACATTTTAAAATAAATTTTGTAGATAACAATTTTTCATTTTTTTTAAATTTTATATAACTCTTCATGATATACTTATTGGATGGCATTTTTAATGCACTTTCATACGTCCTAGAGAGTTAAAATTTGGTACACAGCTTAAATTTGTTGAACATTTTATTCGACAAAAATTTAATGGATCTTTAAATATAGATCATACATTTTTTTCGAAATAGCCTGAAAATAATCCCCGTTCACTTCTATAAATCATTGTTGTAATATTGTTAAAAATTCTGATGTGGACAGCCCATGTCTTTCCCTGCAGACTCATATTCGTTCTCTTTATTTATTCAATAATAATTTGAGTTTATCTGCATAAAATAACAACCATAAGTATTTTAAATGACATTGAATTTACACGTTAAACTTAAATTTGGTTCTCATTTGATAGCTGGACTTATTGTCAAAGGTGGCGTAGCGAAAACGCGAAAAAACTAGAATATCTCAGGAACGGCTAGTCCTAGAGTAATGGGGTTAGTCTTATTCTTTTTGTTGTCAAAAATCACGTATAAAATAGGAATTTAATTGATATAATTGAACACACGTAGTCTTATATTTTTATATATAACGATTTTTGCGGGCCATTTCGCAAAATTAGCCAGTTCCTTTTTCCCGAATCGTAGTAGAATAACCTACAAATAATTTATATACAAAATTTTGTTAAATTTGGTATATAAATCACTTGTAGGTTATTGAAATATTATGCACCAAATTTTGTTAAATTTTTTCCATTAGTTTTTAGCTAGAGTGGATAAAGGCAATTTCTGCGGCCATTTCGCAAAGAAGGCAGATTCTTTTATTACGAATCGTACTATAATCTAATGAACATCAGGATTTCCCACAAAAAACATACCTACCAAATTGTATGAAAATCGGTCTATTAGTTTTTCAATTAGAGTGGATGTAATATCCACACAGAAACATACACAGATACAACCTTACACACACAGACGTCTTCCTAAAAATAGTTTTTTCGTGTTCTAGAAGTCCCAAAACGTGTAGATCCTTTGAAAATTCGAGTTCCGATCTTCGGCACGATTCCAATACTTTGAGTACATACACATACACACATATATTATCTGTGTATTATCTGTGTACCTAAATTCCGTGCCTATGCAATTACAATAGTTGTGATTTTAAATGATCCCTAAAATTTTATTATTTCTTCAACGAAGCCTAATTTTAACATATGCAGATTGCAAATATCTCAAGCGATTGTAAGATGAATTACATAAGAATTGCTGAATTTTTTTCACACAAAATTATTTAGCTCTGGAGTCTGGAATACAAGTTATATGAATGAAATATTCATTGATTTTGCATAAAGAATCAGATGATTTATATTTCGATACAGTTTTAAATATTTAAGTGTAATAAATTACTGTAGTACTGTGTAATGTACTGTATAATGTAAAGGATATCACCACTGAATGTATCACATTTTAGAGATTTTTAAATGAAATTGCATTTCAGTTGGAAAGTGTTTCATAATCAATGCTTATGCATGATTGATCTTTCTTGTATTATTATGTATTTAGAGTATATGGCAATATTGTTCAGAAGAACTTTATAGGACTTTTATGTCATAAATTATAGTATATTATTTATTCCCATTATTATTTTTGTTGTATAATTTTGTTATATAATGTACATTTTGAAATTCTTCCTTATTAACACTTTATAGCATAGTTGAAAAGTGTTTATGACTTTGTTCCTTCTGTCTGTTCGTTCGCACGATAACTGCAGTAAAAATGACTTTATCAAAATGAAATTTTAGTATGTTGTTCAGACGGTCTGTGGGACCTATGGGAATATAAATGAATAATATCACCCAATTAGTTTTGCATTGAACCCGGGTTGAAAAAATGAAATACATTAAAAATGAAATACATAAAAGTATAATAAATTACTGTAGTACTGTGATAATGTAAAAGATATCACCACTAAATGTATCACATTTCAGAAATTTTTAAATGAAATTACATTTCAGTTGGAAAGTGTTTCATAATCAATGCTTATGCATGATTGATCTTTCTTGTTTAATTTAACATTATGTTTTGAATAAATTTACATGAAAAATGTGCAATATCTCGAAATGTCGTATGTGGTATGTCAATCGTTTTCTAAGTGGATATTATGTATGAAATAATTAAACATTTAACAGCATTCAGATTCTTAATTTGCTTTAATAATTTTTTCAAAAATTTATTCGAAACTTGTGTAGTATCTCGAGAATGGTTCATTCTAACATTCTAAAGTTTCTATCATTTGTCTATCAATTACGTCTGAAATGATTTTTTTTTTTTATCATTATTGAAAGTTCTGGTTAATGATTTTTTCAAGCTTTCGTTCAAAATATGGGGGAGGCGGGGGGGTCTTCCAAACTTTCGATTACATTTAAAATCAATTGGAATCCAGTATACACTGAGGTCAATAATCGTACCAAATTATATTCAAAACTCTTCATTCGCGTGTGAGATAACACCTCCGCCGACTCACAGGCACACACATACACTATGTACTGTCCCGATCATGAAGCCTTCAGTGGAAGCACTTTTGAGAACCAGAAGTGAAACACCGTACAGGCAGCCATCCCTATGATGTGGGTCTAGGGATGCCATTTCAGGACTGTCGAGCTATGGTTGCCAGATTTGGTGTTTTATTGGCGACATTTCGAATGTTCGAGAACCTTCTTAAAATGACGAGTATTCTACGAGATATGAGCCCCTTCTGGCAGTTTCTACTGAGAATATATAAAAAGAGTCATCGCTCAATTGGAGAGCAGTTGACGTGATACGAGCTACATTGAAATTATGAGATAAGTCATTGTTTTCAGGATAGCATCCGCTGTTTTGTGAAATTAACTGAGTATTTAATTGCTATTTTACTGTACCTAGCAGTTGTTTAGTAATCTTGTGAGATAGTTATCGAACCATTTGCTGTATCTTATTCCTGTTTATGTTGTGCTTATAAACGTGTTAGTTATCCAGAAATTTGGATTCTTTCTTGTATCCTGGACGCACACCCACGATTCCAGAGAATACGTCGTAACAGTATATTAGCGTGTATTCACACGTGCTAACACATACAGAAATGACTTCATAAACGTTCGGTTCTTGTTCTAGGATGCTTGAAACGTGTTCTTCCGTTGAAAACTTGCCCCAGTTAAATAAGTTCCCTATACTCTATAGGGAAACTAATATGCAGGACAGTAAAAGCAGTACTTCTGCAAAATAATTTCGCTAATTTTTATATAAATAAAATTAAATGAATGCAATTAAAATGATTTGCAACCAAATTCTCACATCCATGATAGCTAATTCCTACTTTACTTTTAAAACTATATTATACTCAATTGTGTTGGGTACATAACATTTTTTAATTAATCAATATTTTAAATACTTTATTTCCTGAAACCTATTTTAAATACTTTATTTCCTGAAACCTATTTTAAATACTCACAAGTACCGAAATATATCTTCAAATTTTTCAATGTACATGTGCTACATATTCGTATTAGTATGTATAAGTGCTACTTTGTATAAGTGCAAATTGAGCTAAATATTTATATAAATGTCAATTGAGTTAAATATTTGTGAAAATGTAAATTAAACTAAATATTTATATAAATGTAAATTGAGTTGAATATTTGTATAAATATATGTTAAGCAAAATATATATATATATATATATATATATATATATATATATATATATATATATATATATATATATATATTAATGGCCAGGCACTTGACTTTCGTCATTCGCCTTTCGTCAGCGGCCAGAACGTGAACCATTTAGCCGTCCTAAGACCTTGCCCCAGGCGCACCAGAGGGAGGTCCATTTCGCCAGCCCCGCCCATCTCGAGTTTAAAGTTCAAATTAGGCTCAATCGTTAGTGCATCGTTAGTGCACGTTAGTGCACGTAAGCATTTCGTTAGTGCACAGCCCCCTCTTCAGGTATTACAAAAAATAAAAATAGCATGGGCGGGGCTGGGGAAATGGCCTCCCCACCCACCCACCTCGAATTATAAGTTCAGATTAGGCTCAATCGTTAGTGCATCGTTAGTGCACGTTAGTGCACGTATGCATTTCGTTAGTGCACAGTCCCCCCTTCAGGTGCAACGAAAATAAAAATAACATGGGCGGGGCTGGGGAAATGGCCTCCCCACCCACCCACCTCGAATTATAAGTTCAAATTAGGCTCAATCGTTAGTGCATCGTTAGTGCACGTTAGTGCACGTATGCATTTCGTTAGTGCACTGTCCCCCTTCAGGTGCTGCGAAAATAAATATAACATGGGCGGGGCTGGGGAAATGGCCTCCCCACCCACCCACCTCGAATTATAAGTTCAGATTAGGCTCAATCGTTAGTGCATCGTTAGTGCACGTTAGTGCACGTATGCATTTCGTTAGAGCACAGTCCCCCCTTCAGGTGCTGCGAAAATAAAGATAACATGGGCGGGGTTGGGGAAATGGCCTCCCCACCCACCCATCTCGAATTATAAGTTCAAATTAGGCTCAATCGTTAGTGCATCGTTAGTGCACGTTAGTGCACGTATGCATTTCGTTAGTGCACAGTCCCCCTTCAGGTGCTGCGAAAATAAAAATAACATGGGCGGGGCTGGGGAAATGGCCTCCCCACCCACCTCGAATTATACGTTCTGATTAGGTTCCATCGTTAGTGCACGTTAGTTCACGTATGCATTTCATTAGTGCACCCCCCACCCCCTAAGTAATACAAAAATAACGTGTGCGTTGCTGGGGGAACGGCCCATCAGCCTACCTCCAATTTCCTAACTATCCAAATTTCGAATTCTACGTACTTCCCTGATGTGCACCCCCCAATTAATACAAAAATAACATGTGTGTGGCTGAGAAAATAGGGGGGGGGGGGGGAATGGGGAAGATTTAGCTTAACTGGTTTCTCATTTTTTACAATGTAACTGTAACGTTATCAAAATTAACCAACATCCCCAAGTCTGATTTACTTTACATTTCCCAATTTTTATAAAAAATTATTTGTAGACTATTAGGCCTTTGAACGTGTTAAAAGAAATTTTGTACTAAATTGTAGAACCTGAAATATAATATAAAAGAATTTAGTAAAAATAATACACTTTACGAAATGGTCCAGAATTTACAATAAACATTCGTAGCATTATAAATGATGATATAAAACTCCAATTTATATCATCAAAAAATTTATATCATTCCAAAATAAAAGCAAAAACATGAGAGGCTATCATAACACAATTAATGTAATATATAATTCTTGAAATGAATATAAACGCCTACTTAAGAATGCTATCATTTCGGATATGTAAAACATGAATCGTTTTTATTCTGTGTATACCAAAATTTGGCATTTTTGAACTTCAGTATTTACCCTTACGAGTTAGATGGAATTGGAGAGATCATCCACTCTCTCCCACACATTGTTATGCAGACGAAAGCAATGACCGATCGCATTGGACGTTTTTGCTGACGGAGCCAGGAAACTAATCTCAATTGGTATTTCTTACTACCTTGATTCAATATATGTGGGACTGATGATAATGGTATGTTGATATCCAAGTTGAAATGGGATGGATGGTCATTGTTCACGTAACAATTCTAAAAAAAATATGAGACTTAAAATTATAATGTATTTTAGTAATTCCTCCACAGATGTTGCATTTTATGTTTGGATTTAACACACTGTGTAACGCATCTTGAAAATAATCCATGTTGTTGTTACGTAAAGAAAAACTAATGACAATTTTAGCAAAGTTATTGGTAGCATTACAACTAAAACTTTCCAAGCCAACGGCCGTACCGTGCTGAAAACACCGGTTCTCGTTAGATCATCGAAATCAAGTAGCATCGGGCGCGGTTAGTACTTGGGTGGGTGACCACTTGGGAACACCGCGTGCTGTTGGCACATTTCGGGCGGGGTTTGTGCGCTGGATTTGCACGCTGCCACAACTGCCGCCGTGTTCATGCGGAGTACGATCACGTTAAACATGTGGGTCCAAAAGTCCTTTCGAGAGGTTGGTGGTAGGGGAAAGAGGGTACGGTCCCTGTGGATGCCTCCCCCACTGGGTTCCGGTCTAAATTGGGTGGTACTTCCCGGCCGGTTACCTTACAGCTTTCTGGTAGGTCGGACGGTCTGGGTCTCAAACAAACAAATTAAAACATTCCACTATTTCGGTAGCACTTTAAAAATCTTTAAATAATTTCCTTAATAAATATTTTGCAGTTGTGGCTGCGTTTACATAAATGAGATCCGCATTTTTTTTAAATGGTTCTCCTTTAAAATGGTTAAGTAAGATAGCAGCCCGTTTTCTATATGTTTGAACTGTGATACCATCACGCACCCCACTACGAATTAATTCAACAAGTAATTCTTTTGTATAGTTATCTACAAACTCCGAATATTTTTCACTATCTGCATAGGCTGCGAATAATATTTGAATAATGGAATCAAATGCACAGGTATTGCTGAACGTGTGATGCTTTCCATCAATATTAATCGACTTCAAACCTAACTAATTGGCATTTTTGAGAATGCCAAGAACTTTGTTTTTAGCTTTACTGCTTCTGTTACATGTCAATATAGATGGTTCCGAGTCTAAGTAGTTTCTGCGCTTCCGTTTCTTTGCTGTAGCTAAACCGCGCCAATTCTCTAAAGAATAGTTTTTCTTAATTTCTTCTTGTTCCGGTGGATGCGGGGGACTGCTATGCTCATGCCTCTTAGGGTCTGGAAAAAGATGATGGCTGCTATCGCATTCCTGTTCTATTGATGAAAGACAATTATTTCTGTTTTTATGTTCCTTCTTTAGTATAAAAATAATCAACAATTCATCTTTGTCATCGCCTGTTTTGTCGTTTCTGTATGTTTCTTTAGCACCAATCAAGTTTATAGCTCCAAGAATGGAATCTATAAGTTCAGGAATAAATTTATCAACATGTATTGGCAAATTCACGTGATGAAAGACACGATTTTTCAAGTCGTTGAACATGCTTTCTGATGAACAACTTGATTCGGTTGCTTGGTCATAATTGAAAATATTATTCATCACGGCACCCATATTGGTAAAAGACGGCAAAAATCTAACAATTTGTTTGCTAACGTGGGGGTATAATGGAGATTGTCTCTATCTCCTGTACAGCACTGTGCTTCCTCCTTACAATTTTCACATATTTTCATTTTTGCATTACTTGAGGGGGGGGGGGGGGGGGTGCACTAACGAAATGCATACGTACACTAACGATTGAGCCTAATCTGAACTTATAATTCGAGGTGGGTGGGTGGGGAGGCCATTTCCCCAGCCCCGCCCATGTTATCTTTATTTTCGCAGCACCTGAAGGGGGGACTGTGCACTAATGAAATGCATACGTGCACTAACGTGCACTAACGATGCACTAACGATTGAGCCTAATCTGAACTTATAATTCGAGGTGGGTGGGTGGGGAGGCCATTTCCCCAGCCCCGCCCATGTTATCTTTATTTTCGCAGCACCTGAAGGGGGGACTGTGCACTAACGAAATGCATACGTGCACTAACGTGCACTAACGTGCACTAACGATGCACTAACGATTGAGCCTAATCTGAACTTATAATTCGAGGTGGGTGGGTGGGGAGGCCATTTCCCCAGCCCCGCCCATGTTATCTTTATTTTCGCAGTACCTGAAGGGGGGACTGTGCACTAACGAAATGCATACGTGCACTAACGTGCACTAACGATTGAGCCTAATCTGAACTTATAATTCGAGGTTGGTGGGTGGGGAGGCCATTTCCCCAGCCCCGCCCATGTTATTTTTATTATTTGTAATACCTGAAGAGGGGGCTGTGCACTAACGAAATTCTTACGTGCACTAACGTGCACTAACGATTGAGCCTAATTTGAACTTTAAACTCGAGATGGGCGGGGCTGGCGAAATGGACCCACCAGAGGGGGGGCGGAACACACTACGCCCGCAACACAAACATCCATGTTTTACGTGGGACTCGAACCCACAACGCGGCGGTCGAGCGATTGCTGTGGAAACACTCGCCTTGACCACTCGACCACTGCGTCGGCTTAAGCAAAATATTTGAATAACGTACTGAATAAATGTGCTGATTTGTAAAAATATATTTATTTGTATTTGTATGTTTTAATACATATATAAATTTTATTGTCATAAAAGCATGTTCTTTAATTATTTGATGCATATTGGAAATTCGGAACTGAGAAGGGGCGAAATGGAGTCTCCCACTTTGAAATGGGAACAACTATATATAGGAAACGGTATAAATGAAAATTTTAGCGGTACATTCCATGCAAATGAAGTACATGCGAACGACGTCACTGAAATATGAAAATTCCGAGGTCAAAGCTGCCATTTTTCCAGCCTCCACTTTGAAATGAATATTACGCCGTACCGGAAGTAGTACACACGAAAATTTTTGCGATACAATCCGGTACAAACGTAGTACAAACCAATGGCATCGACGAAATTTTAAAATTACGAGGTGGGGGGTTGCCGATGCTCAAGGACACCCACATTTATATAAAAATTACGCTGTACCGGAAGTGGTACAAATGAAAATTTTTACGGTACCATTTGGTACAAACGTAGTACAAACCAATGGCATCGACGAAATTTTGAAATTCCTAGGTGAACGGGGCTGCCGTTTCTAAAGCAAGCCCACTTTGAAATGAGAACAACACCGTACCGGAAGTGGTACAAACGAATATTTTTACGGTAGTACAATCCGGTACAAACGTAGTACAAACGAATGGCATTGACGAAATTTTCAAATTCTTAGGTGGGGGCTGATGTTTCTCCCCCCTCACTTTGAAATGAGAATAACGCCGTACCGGAAGTGGTACAAACGAACATTTTTTGGTACAATCCGGTACAAACGTCCCACAAATGAATGGAATCATCAACTAAATTCTGAAATTTCGAGGTGGGGGCTTGCCGAAACTCAAGGTGACCGACTTTTAAATAAAAATTACGCCGTACCGGAAGTGGTACAAGCGAAAATTTTTACGGTACAAACCAGTACAAACGTTATACAAACGAATGGCATCGACGAAATTTTGAAATTTCGAGGTGGGGGGTTACCGGAGCTCAAGGTCACCAACTTTTAAATAGAAATTACGCCATACCGGAAGTGGTACAAACGAAAATTTTTACGGTACAAACCAGTACAAATGTAGTACAAACGAATGGCATCGACGAAATTTTGAAATTTCGAGGTGGGGGGGTTGCCGAAGCTCAAGGTGACCGATTTTTAAATAAAAATTACGCCGTACCGGAAGTGGTACAAACGAAAATTTTTTCGGTACAAACCGGTACAAACGTAGTACAAACGAACGGCATCGACGAAATTTTGAAATTTCGAGGTGGGGGGTTGCTGGAGCTGAAGGTCACTCACTTTTAAATAAAAATTACGCCGTACCGGAAGTGGTACAAACGAAAATTTTTACGGTACAAACCGGTACAAACGTAATACAAACGAATGGCATCGACGAAATTTTGAAATTTCGAAGTGGGGGGTTGCCGGAGCTCAAGGTCACCCACATTTAAATGAAAATTATGCCGTACCGGAAGTGGTACAAACGAAAATTTTTACGGTACAAACCAGTACAAACGTAGTACAAACGAATGGCATCGACGAAATTTTGAAATTCCGACGTGGGGGGGTTGCCGGAGCTCAAGGTCACCCACTTTTAAATTAAAATTACGCCGTACCGGAAGTGGTACAAACGAAAATTTTTACGGTACAAACCGGTACAAACGTAATACAAACGAATGGCATCGACGAAATTTTGAAATTTCGAGGTTGGGTTTGTCGGAGCTCAAGGTCACCCATTTTAAAATTAAAATTACGCCGTACCGGAAGTGGTACAAACGAAAATTTTTACGGTACAAACCGGTACAAATGTAGTACAAACGAATGGCATCGACGAAATTTTGAAATTCCGAGGTGGGGGGGCTGCCGTTTCGCCAGCCCCCCCACTTTGAAATGAGAATAACCCCGTTCCGGAAGTGGTACAAACGAAAATTTTGACGGTACAATCCGGTACAAACGTAGTACAAACGAATGGCATCATTGAAATTTTGAAATTCCGAGGTGGGGGGGCTGCCGTTTCGCCAGCCCCCCCACTTTGAAATGGGAATAACCCCGTTCCGGAAGTGGTACAAACGAAAATTTTGACGGTACAATCCGGTACAAACGTAGTACAAACGAATGGCATCATTGAAATTTTGAAATTCCGAGGTGGGGGGGCTGGCGAAATGGAGCCAATTCTTAGTACATATGAAGTTCGTCACATCAAAAAATTCTTATAATTCTAAATTCATGCTTTTAAATAAAATACGAATGTCTGTATTAAACAGCTGTATGAGACGGACTGACTAAGAGAAGGATTTAACAGCCCAAACTACTAAAGGTAGAAACTTGAAACATTGCTTACACGTGTGATTTTACCTATAAGTAATGAGAAAAAATCTGATCTGGGCAGCACATGACTTTTCTTATATAATGCAATGAATTTACTAATTTTACAGTAAAAAAGAATAGATTATTATTGTACTAGATACTTATATTCTTTCCAAGATATTGAATTTTCGTCAATTAGTCGCCATTTTCATTGATTTAGCGTCATTTTTATCCATTTGGCGAGATTTTCGTTAATTTGGCAACATTCAAAAAAGTCGCCAAGTTGGCGACATTCCGCCAAATTCATCGCCAAATCCTCGCCAAGCGTTAGGAACGGAGAAATAAGTTATTTTTATAGCAGATAAATGACTATTGGCGTTCAAATACAAAAGTACTACCCAAGTATCTTTTCTCATGAATGGAACGAGCTAGGTCCACGAGTATGATGTCACCAAATTTATTGCATGATATTACACATGAAAAGTGAACATGTTTCTCAACAGTTAATATATATTTTTTAATTTATGGGATTTTTTTATGAATTTATTTAATAAATGTGCAATATCTCGAGAACGGTTCATGCTAGCGTACTAAAGTTTATGTCAATAGTTTTCTAAGGAAAAATTACATAAGAAATGTCTATGTGCCTAACTTTATTAAAGGTTTTGATTTTTTGATGATTTTTTCAAAATTTCACTCGAAAATTTAGGGGGGTTTTGAGCATTCGATTGTATTTAAAAACAATAGGCTTCCAGTATTCACGGATTGTAATTTTTGTACCAAATTTCATTCGAATCGCTTCATTCGTTCATGAGATATCGTCTCCACACACACACACACACACACACACACACACACACACGGACATCGCCTTAAAAGTGTTTGATTCGTGATCAGGGATGCTTAAAACGTGCTCTCCCGTCGAAAACTCGAATTCGAATTTTCGACCCCGTCACAATACTTTCCTTATACATTATGTATATAAGGAAAGTAAAAATCTAAACTTTTGGAATTTTGCTTGAAAAATATATAGATATCGGGATGTTCTCTATATCATGCAGTTGAGTACGAGTGAATGATTGTACTGACAGCGTTTTTCAAAGTGTTTTTCGGATTTCCGGGACAGCATTTTAGCGAGTAGGGAGAATTCGTGTACTCATCTTATATACTGGCCGTGTATCTTCCGCAAATAACTCGATTTTTATATTTACAATAAATAGGCGTCTGCAACTTTAATAAGACAGATACCAATAACAGCACTCATTGCAGCAAAATATTATTAAATAGTGATTGGTAAGACTTGCTAACTCGAGAATGAACAACAGACGCTCTACATTGAGTGCCGATCCGGTGGTCGAGCGGTCAGGGGCATGCGTTTCCGTCTGATCGCTGGATTGCCAGGTTGTGGGTTCGAATCCCGCCAGCGGGCATGGATGTTGTTGTTGAGACCCAGACCGTCCGACGTACTAGAAAGGTGTAAGGTAACAGCGGGCATGGATGTTGTCATGTCGAAGCCAAGTCAGGCTTCCACCCTTCGGGGGGTTTCCATAAAAGTGGAACTACAAATCTCCTCCCCTTCGCCATGGGACACCCTGGGGGGTCTTGTGAAACGCGGTGCGTAGGCGCTCCTTCACCACGGGGGAATTAGTACACACACATTGAGTAGTCCGGCCATCCAAACAGCAGCTCTAAGTCTACGGACGAGTCGGGTGGTCTGGGCTTTCGACACACATTGAGTAGCCAACGGCCATACCGTGCTGAAAACACCGGTTCTCGTTAGATCACCGAAGTCAAGCAGCATCGGGCGCGGTTAGTACTTGGGTGGGTGACCACCTGGGAACACCGCGTGCTGTTGGCCTATTTCGGGCGCGGTAGCCCGGTGGTTTGCTCGCTGGATTTGCACGCTGCCACAACTACCGCCGTGTTCATGTGGAGTACGATCACGTTAAACATGTGGGTCCGAAAGTCCTTCCGAGAGGTTGGTGGTAGGGGAAGGAGGGTACGGTCCATGTGGATGCCTCCCCCACTGGGTTCCGGTCTAAATTGGGTGGCACTTCCCGGCCGTCCAAACAGTTACCTTACACCTTTCTGGTAGGTCGGACAGTCTGGGTCTCAACAACAACAACACACATTGAGTAAGCATACTGAAATGAAAAGGTCCAGTATTTAAACCGTTCTCCATTCTTCTTCTCATGACAACCATAAACTACACTGCTTGCACACCATAAACAACTCCCCCCCCCCCCCCCACAGGGGTCTTGTCGACCCCAGAAGGAAATAAGAAAACGGGGGAAAGCAAAATACAATTTTTTCCAGATCAATTTTTGCTTTAGTTAAAAATTGCTGGAAATCTATTTACGGTAGCGCAAATATTTAGGAATCTATCGAAAGCTAGAATTCTATTCATGTGCCCTGTCTTTTTCAAATTCGAGTATTATGAAATGCAAATTGATAAAAGTCAGTTAAACTTTTAGTTTTTGGCTTTTCTTAGTGACTCTCAAATTCAATAAATTGCTAAAAATACTTAACAATAATTTAAACGAAAAGTAAAAACTTAAGGCAAACTTAAATTTCTTTAGCTTTGAGTTCCTGGAAAACAGAATGGAAATAGGTTGATTTTTGGAGGAGCTATGACACCTAGCAACAGCACTAAAAGGGCCATACATTAACATGGAAGGTGAAAACTGAAGTTTGCGACTGATGAAGCTCCTTAAGCCAAACTAAAGTTTAGATCTAGAAACGGTTTATTTCAGCGTGTTCCTCAATCATTTCTCTCTAAATGTACCAAAGTTTCATATTTTTGTATGCCACAGTTTTTGCTGTACGAGACAGAGAAACTCGAAGGACGCGCCTATACAGGAAAAAAAAATCACTCTAGAAGTGCATAAAAAAATAAAATAACTCATAAACCACATAGAAATTTAAAAAAGGGCTCCGTCTTGCAAAAACTCAACTATGTAGACTTTGACTTTGACATTAAATATTTCTTAAATTAAAGTTTAAATCGAAAAAAGTTTATTTCATCATGTTCCATTAATATTTCTCTACAAGTGAACCAAATTTCATATTTTTGCACAGGGCTTGACTTAGCTTAACTGGAGTCCGGGGCAGATATTCCCCCGTGGGTCCCTCCGTCACTTTTCGATATATATGTAACGAACAAAATTAATTTTCAAAACTTTATTGGATTCAAGAAAAAAGCATACATGTAGTTCTTACATATTCTAATAGAATTTAAATTATTGGTAACTTTCTTATCATAGTCAAGATGCCAACAAGCTAAATTGGTGTAGTTAATCCCTATAATCCCTATACAGAGTGTTCCAAAAAGATTGAAATGCGCTTTAATTCTTTACCTGTTGGAGATAAGTAGACAATGCAAATTGCAAAAATGTTGAAAGTAAGGTAGGCAATAAGACTACGTTAATGAAATAGTCCTCCCATTCATTTTAAAAAAGTTACACTTTTTAAATTTTTATACGATCCCCTTACACAAATTTAGTCAATCAGAAATTTTTTATTTTTAATGCAATAAGATCATTAAAAACAAAAAAACAACAAAAAGCAAACAAACAAACAAACAAAAAACAGCATATTTGTATCTTTAAAATTGGGCGAGTTATATTTAATTGAATATTGAACATTGTGAATGGGGACCCTATATCAAATTAGAAATGTAAATTTGTGACATATCACAAAAAAGATCAGTGTATGCCTATTTTAATTATGTGCTCCAACCGCGTAGTGAGTACCACTGCTTTATATGATCTCTGTCTATGTAATGCTTTACTTAGATGCATTTGCGACAGAAAAATTTGACACATATCAAAGTATTTTTGATCTAAACAATTTCCATCGTCACTTTGTTTATGATCCCTATTTTCACTGATGAAACAGCCTTTCACATAGTACGGAAAAGTGGCATAAGTCAGATTTTTTCCTTTATCATAATTCAGCTGATTTTAAAGATACATATATGCGGGTTTTTTTAATGATCTTGTTGCATTAAAAATAAAAATTTTCTGATTGACCAAATTTGTCTAAAGGGGTCGTATAAAAATTTAAAAAATGTAACTTTTTGAAAATTAATGGGAGGACTATTTCATTAACTTAGTCTTATTTCCTACCTTATTTTCAACATTTTTACAATTTACATTGCCCACTTATCTCCAACAGGTAAAAAATGAAAGTGCGTTTCAATCTTTTTGGGTCATTCTGTATACACAAAATGAATCTTTTCTCTGAGTATATTCAAATGGCATACATTTTTTTCGAGGAATCAGGTGCTAATTTTTACTTTCCCTGCAATACATGGTAATGTATAGGGAAAGTATTGGAATCATGCCGAAAATCACAACTCGAATTTTCGACGGATCTACACGTTTCGAAACCTCTAGAATAAGAAAAAACTATTTTTAGCGTGACGTCTGTGTACGTGTCTGTCTGTCTGTCTGTGTGTCTGTCTGTGTGTCTGTCTGTGTATCTGTCCGTGCAATGTATGTATTCACTCTAACTCAAAAACTAATGGACCGAATTTCATAAAATTTGGTAGGTAAGTCACTTGAGTATGACCCTGGTGCTGATTAGTTTTTGGTATGATTCGTAAAAACAGAACCCGCCTTTTTTTGCGAAATGGACTGTAAAAATTTCAGTTATTCACTCTAGCTAAAATACTAATTGACCAAATTTCACAAAATGTAGTAGATAAGTTACTTGTGGGATACTCTGGTGCTGATTAGACTTTGGCATTATTCGGAAAAGAGCAGCTTGCCTCTTTTTACGAAATGGCTCTCAAATATCGCTGAAAGTTAAAAAAATTTACGTATGTTCAAATATATCAATTAAATGCTTGTTTTATACGTAATTTTTGATGAGGAAAAGAATATGAACAACTCCAGTACTCTAGGACTAACCGTTCTCGAGATATTTGAGATTTTCGCATTTAGTTATGCCGATTTTGGAAAAATGTCCAATTAACAAATAAAAACAGAAATTGAATTAAAAATGCAAATTTAGTGCTATTTTGTGCAATTAAACTCAATTTAATTAATTATTAAATAAGTGAAGAAAAAATGAATTTGAGTCTGCACGGAAAGTCATGCGCTACCCACATCAGATTTTTTGATGTTGCAATTGTTTAATTTGGGGCCTCAATAATGCAGATTCGTGGTAGACGCTACGCATGTCCTTGAGTTAGTTAGACCGTGTATTTACATATGCTATAGCTTTTGCGGTACAAGACAGGAGACTGACTCTAGGAACTCTCAATTTGTCAAACAGCTGCGGCATCAGCTACTATTTTTAAATATAAAGAGATAGTTATAGCAGACGATTTTTTTATTATGTTTTATTATTTAGCAACACTTTACAACATAGTTGAAAAGTGTTCATGACTTTGTTCATTCTGTCTGTCTGTCTGTCCGTTCGCACGATGACTGCCGTAAAAATGACTTTATCAAAATGAAATTTTAGTATGTTGTTGAGACGGTCTGCGGGACATATGGGAATATAAATTAATAATATCACCTAATTAGTTTTGGATTGAACCGGGTTGGAAAAATGAAATAGATTGAACCTTATGGAACCTAATTTTTCAAACAATTTTTAAGCGAATTGAAAATTCACAAATTGCTTCGAAAGTTTTAGGAAATATTCAAATTATCCCATAAAATATTATAAAAGAAATTTCCGCAAAATATGTTCAGTAGTTTTTTAATTAAAAATTAAAATAATAATTGCACCCATATAATATGAAGAGATCACGTGACCCGCTTCAAAATAAAATATGAAATCCATCTTCTTTCAATCGTGATTTTTAAAGTTCTTTTAAGTTTATATTTAGTGTTGCATCCGTCCTAAAACCGCTTTATTTTTGAGTAATTTTTCTGCAGTTATATTCTGCACCAACGCAATTATAATATTTTTTAGTTTAAATGATCATCAAACTTTGATTATTTCTACAACGCAGCCTAATTTTAAAGGATACAGAATGTAAACAAGTGGTTGTAAATATGAGTTGTATAAGATTTGCTGAATTTTTTCACGCAAAATTATTTAACTCTGGAGTTTGGAATAAAAGTGTATGAATGGGTATGCAATGCATGAATGTGTATGCTGAATTTTTTTACACGAAAAATTATTTAATTCTGGAGTCTGAAATAAAGGTGTATGAATGTGTATGAAGTGTATGCTTTTACATAGAAAACCAGACGATGTATATTTCGATGACGTCATTTGAATAACGTTCATGTTTTTCGATGAAGTTTAAAGTTTTTAAGTAAAATAAATTATCGTAGTTCTATGATAATTAAAAACATATCACCTCTGAAGGTATGGCATTTTCCATTTTAGTTGGAAAGTGTTTCATAATTAATGCTTTATGCATGATTGATCATTCTTGTTTTATTATACTGGGAAATCTAGTAATTCTGAAATTGGACCAACCTGCTATGTACCATAGATCTGACATATACACTGTACACTCTGAGATTTTTTATGCCGAAGTCGAAGTTGCAGGGAAAACTGCTGAGTGTCTACACTGCACAGACAGACACACACATACATACATACTAAAACAGTAGGCGTTATTCTAAAATTGTACGCCCAAAGTAATAGGCCTAAAACTTGCAAATCCAGCAAAGTCTGAGATTCGAATAATTGATACATTATTCGATATATGTAGGGAAAGTGTAAAAATCTGATGTGGACAGCACATGACTTTCCTTATATAATGCAATGAATTTACTACTTTTACAGTAAAAAAAATAAATAGATTATTTTTATAGTAGATATTTATATTCTTTCCAAGATATTGATTTTTTGTCAATGAGTCGTCATTTTCATTGATTTAGCGTCATTTTTATCCATTTGGCTAGTTTTTCGTTATTTTAGCAACATTTAAAAAGTCGCCAAGTTGGCAACATTCCACCAAATTCGTCGCCAAAATCTCGTCAAACGTTATGGACGGCGAAATAAGCAGATAAATGACTATTGGCGTTCAAATACAAAAGTATCTTTTCTCATGAATGAAACTAGCTAGATCCACGAGAATAATGTCACCCAGTTTATCGCATGGTATTACATATGAAAAGTGGACATGTTTTATTAATATGAATATTTTTTTTTATTTTATATGACTTTTTGAAAAATTTTCTGAAAAATGTGCAATATCTCGAGAACGGTTCATGTTAGCGTTCTAACATTTATGTCAATCGTTTTATAATAAGAAATTACATAAGAAATGTCTATTTGCACAACTGTATTAGAGGTTTTGATTTTTTGACGATTTTTTCAAAATTTCACTCGAAAATTTAAGGGGGGGGGGGTCTGAACATTCGATAGCGTATAAAACCGATATGCTTCCAGTGTTTACGGATTGTAATTTTTGTACCAAATTTCGTTCGAATCGGTCCATTCGTTCGTCAGATATCGTCTCCACAGACTCACTGACACACACACACACCCACACCCACCCACACACACCCACACATAATTTTACACACACACACACATACTTTCACACACACACACACATACTTTCACACACACACATACTTACACACACACACACACACACACACACACACACACACACACACACACACACACGCACGCACACAGACATCACTTCAAAAATGTTCGATTCGTGATCAGGGATGCTTGAAACGTGCTCTCCCGTCGAAAACTCGAATTCGAATTTTTGACCCCGTCACAATACTTTCCTTATACATTATTGTAAATAAGGAAAGTAAAAATAAACGTTTTATTGTGTGTCAACAGTTTATTTGTCACATTCTTCCATGATTTTTCCTTCTTTTATATTTTAAAGGTCGCGACTATTTAAAATTGTTCATGCGCGACTGACCATGCAGAAGCAGTCTCACTCTGAATCCATTTGCTCAATGAAGACATAAGTAAGCAGTTTCAATGCCAACAGGTTAAGTGTGCCACTGTATACCAATCAACCCTGGTAATTCGCTGTTTGAAATTCGTGAGTTCTTATTATTGGTTGAAGGGGAAAAAAATAAAAATAAATCTTACTTGAAGCAGAGCTACATATATTGCTTTCCTTATATACAATAATGTATAAGGAAAGTATTGTGACTGGGTCGAAAATTCGAATTCGAGTTTTCGACGGGAGAGCACGTTTCAAGCATCACTGATCACGAATCGAACATCTTTGAGGTGATGTCTGTGTGTGTGTGTGTGTGAAAGTAGGTGTGTGTGTGTGTGTGTGTGAAAGTATGTGTGCGTGTGTGTGAAAGTATGTGTGTGTGAAAGTATGTGTGTGTGTGTGTGAAAGTATGTATGTGTGTCAGTGTGAAAATATGTGTGTGTGTGTGTGAAAGTATGTGTGTGTGTGTGGAGACGAGAACTGATGAACGAATTGACCGATTCCAATGAAATTTGGTACAAAAATTACAATCCATGAATACTGGAAGTCTATGGTTTTTATACGCAATCGAATGTTCAGAAACCCTTAAATTTTTGAGTGAAATTTTGAAAAAATCATCAAATATCAAAACCTCTAATAAAGTTACGCAAATAGACATTTCTTATATAATTTTTCATTAGAAAACGATTACCATAAATTTTAGAACGCTAGCATGAACCGTTCTCGAAATATTGCACATTTAAAAAAAAAAATATCAAAAAATTATATATATATAAAAAAAAAATATTTCCTATCGAGAAACATGTTTACTTTTCATATGTAATATCATGCAATAAATTTGGTGACATCCTTCTCGTGGATCTAGCTAGTTCCATTCATGAAAAAAGATACTTTTGAGTAATACTTTTGTATTTGAACGCCAATAGTCATTTATCTGCTATAAGAATAAATTATTTCCCCCGTCCATAACGCTTGGCGCAATTTTGGCGACGAATTTGGCAGAATGTCGCCAACTTGGCGACTTTTTAAATGCTACCAAATCAAAGAAAATCTCGCCAAATGGATAAAAATGATACTAAATCAATGAAAATAACGACTATTTGACGAAAATTCAACATCTTGGAAAAAATAAGTATCTACTATAACAATAACCTATTTTGTTTTTACTGTAAAAGTAGTAAATACATTGCATAAGAAAAGTCATGTGCTGCCCACATCAGATTTTTACTTTCCTTATATACATAATGTATAAGGAAAGTATTGTGACGGGGTCGAAAATTCGAATTCGAGTTTTCGACGGGAGAGCACGTTTCAAGCATCCCTGATCACGAATCAAACATTTTTGAAGTGATGTCTGTATGTGTGTATGTGTGTGTGTGTGTGTGTGTGTGTGTGAAAGTATGTGTGTGTGAAAGTATGTGTGTGTGTGTGTGTGTGTATCAGTGAGTCTGTGGAGACGATAACTGACGAACGAATGGACCGATTCGAACCAAATTTGGTACAAAAATCACAATCCGTAAACACTGGAAGCCTGTTGTTCTTATACGTAATCGAATGATCAGAACCCCCCTAAATTTTCGAATGAAATTTTGAAAAAATCGTCAAAAAATTAAAACCGCTAATAGAGTTACGCAAATAGACATTTCTTATGTAATTTTTCATTAGGAAACGATTGCCATAAATTTTAGAACGCTAACATGAACCGTTTTTGAGATATTGTACATTTTTCAAAAAAACTATGAAAAAGTCACATAAACAAAAAAATTCCTTTTGAGAAACATGTCCACTTTTCATATGTAATACCATGCGATAAATTGAGTGACATCATTCTGGTGGACCTAGCTTGTTCCATTCATGAAAAATATACTTTGAATAATACTTTTGTATTTGAACGCCAATAGTCATTTATCTGCTGTAAGAATAACTTTTTTCTTAGTGCATAACGCTTGGCGAGATTTTGGCGACGAATTTGGCGGAATGTCGCCAACTTGGCGACTTTTTTGAAATGTTGCCAAATTAATGTAAATTTCGCCAAATGGATAAAAATGATGCTAAATCAATGAAAATGACGACTAATTGTCGAAAATTCAATATCTTGGAAAGAATATTAGTATCTACTATAAGAAAAACCTATTTTTTTACTGTAAAAGTAGTAAATTCATTACATTATATAAGGAAAGTCATGTGTTGCCCACATCAGATTTTATTTCTATATGAAATGGGATTTTTTATATGATACGACATTATTTGCTTTATCATAAATATAAATTATTGATATGTTATTTATTTCAAAAATAATTGGAGTGGAGTGCAACTCCACTTTCTCATACCAGAATCCATTTTGAAGCATCTTCTTCTTCTTCTTCTTCTTTCTTTAAATTTTGCAAGTACAAATTTGAAAAATCTGTGTTGTTCGAAATGATGACAATTATAGCACATTACCCTTCATTTTAAAGGGTTTGAAAAAAATATCTTTCGATTGATACTGAGTTTGACAAAGTACCCCCCTCTCCCCCAAGTGTGGGGCTAATAACGTTACGAGCACAGAAATTGTACGACGACTGTTTTTCTCCGCAATGATTGAAACTATTAAGCTCCATGATCGTTGAGCTATAAATTACTCCTTTTGTGCATGATGTTGTCAATTGACCTATGCTGCGCTGTTAAGAAAATTCAAAATTTCGAATAAATTTCGAAATTTTCGCTCGGATTATTAAATTTTTCTTTTTTTTTTATTTAGTTTTAGATTTTTCGTTATCAAAGCTGAATATGAAGTTTCGTGAAAATCCATTAATGTTTGTAGTAGCAATCGCGTATACAAGAAATCGACCACAGACAGACGGACATCCCTCCAAAAATAGTCAAAACGTGTTCAGGTGGCCCTAAAACATATATTGATATCAAAATCTCAGAATCGAAAAGTTTCGGGAAAGCAATACTTTCTCGACACTACGTATGAGAAAATAAATAACACATGTTTCCCCCCTCATAAGTCGATAAGCATCTCTTTACATTTCGATTAAAGTGTTCTAGAGCTGCAAAAGCAGGGTCTACGAATTAGAAAGCGGCTATGCGCTATTGGTTGAGAAAGTTTGCAACGCCTCTCGCGGCGGATTGAAGAAGACCGAATTCATATCTCGAAAAGGAATAAAAAAAAAAATCTGATGTGGGCAATACATGACTTTCCTTATATAATGCAATAAATTTACTACTTTTACAGAAAAAAAAAAGTATGTTTTCTTATAGTAGATACTTATATTCTTTCCAAGATATAGAATTTTCGATAATTAGTCGTCATTTTCATTGATTTCGCGTCATTTTTATCCATTTGACGAAATTTTCTTTAATTTGGCAATATTTTAAAAAGTCGCCAAGTTGGCAACGTTCCGCCAAATTCATCGCTAAAATCTCGCTAAGCGTTATGGACGGAGAAATAAGTTATTCTTATAGCAGATAAATGACTATTGGCGTTCAAATACAAAAGTATTACTCAAAGTATCTTTTCTCATGAATGGAACGAGCTAGATCCGCGAAAATGATGTCACCCAATTTATCGCATGATATTACATGTGAAAAGTGAACACGTTTCTCAACAGTTAATATTTTTTTTTAAATTTATGGGATTTTTGATAAATTTATTTGAAAAATGTGCAATATCTCGAGAACGGTTCATGCCAGCGTTCTGAAATTTATGTCAATCGTTTTCTAATGAAAAATTACACAAGAAATAACTATTTGCGTAACTTTATTAAAGGTTTTGATTTTTTGACGATTTTTTCAAAATTTCACTCGAAAATTTAGGAGGGTTCTGAACATTCGATTGCGTATAAAAACAAAATGCTTCCAGTGTTTACGGATTGTGATTCTTGCACCAAATTTCATTCGAATCGCTCCATTTGTTCGTGAGATATCGCCTCTGCAGCCTCAATGACACACACACACATACTTTCACACACACACACACACACACACACACACACACACACACACAGACATCACCTCAAAAATGTTTGATTCATAATCAAGGATGGTTGGAACTTGCTCTCCCGTCGAAAACTCGAATTCGAATTTTCGACCCCGTCACAATACTTTCCTTATACATTGTGTATATAAGGAAAGTAATAGGGAGGACATTTTCAATTATAAAGTTGTAGAGCGTTCTCTGTTTAGTATAGAAAAACGGGTACACATAGTGAAGCATACGTGAAACACATAGCATGTACACGCGATAAAGAATGGAGGTCAACGATGCAAATGCCAACAGTGCAGATTATGCAAATGTCTCTTTATACTGAATTACTTCCGAAGGAAATGCCGATAAACTAGCATGGAAAATAACAATTTATATGAAAAGCTAATTTCAATTTATTTAGAATTATCCTCTTTGTAGTAAATTAATTGGAGTGTGGCGGCTCAAGACGATTTTTTCATACCAAAATTATTATTATTATTATTTTTTTTTTCTTTTCAAATTTTACAAGAACAACTTTGAAGAATGGCTCCAAATGATGACAACTATAGCGTGTTACCCTTCACTTTAAAGGGCTTGAAAAATTTTTTTCGATTGATATCATACTTGACAATGGCCCTCGGAGTAACTTACCCGTAAGGGGGGGGGGGGGGCTAATGGCGTCATGAAAAACAAGAAAGATCAATCATGCATAAAGCATTGATTGATCCAACTTTCCAACTTCAATGTAATTTTATGCAAAGATCTCTAAAATGCGAAGCATTCCTCGGTAATATTTTTAAAATTATCACAATACTACATAAATTTATTATATTTGAAAACTTCATCGAGAAAAATGAACTTCATTCAAATGACGGCATTGAAATATAAATTGCCTGGTTCAAACATCTCTAAAATGCGATACATTCCAACAGTAATATTTTTAAAATTATCATAACACTGCAATAATTTATTATATTTGAAAACTTCATCGAAAACAAATGAACTTTATTCAAATGACGTCATCGAAATATAAATCGCATCTCTATAAAAGCAGCATTTCCTTCATAAACATTTTTCCAATCGTTTCATTCGTCACAACACTATAATAATTTATTTTATTTAAAAATTTGAAAAATTGTTATCTACCATATTTATTTTAAAATGTGAAACCTTTCTCATATATAAAATAACTGAAGATATTTATTATATAATATATCTCTTTTTTCTTTCTGGAGGATATAACGAGAGTCAGAATTTAATTGAATTTGTTTTTCTCCCTATATTAAATAATTTTTATTTAAAAAACTACCTAACATATTTTACTGAAATTTTTTTTATATATTTTATGGGATAAATTGAATATTTCCTAAAATTTTCGAAGCAATTTGTAAATTTTAAATTTGCTTAAAAAATGTTTGAAACATTAGGTCCCATAGGGTTCAATGTATTTCATTTTTTCAACCCGGGTTCAATCCAAAACTAATTGGGTGATATTATTAATTTATATTCCCATATGTCCCACAGACCGTCTCAACAACATACTAAAATTTCATTTTGATAAAGCCATTTTTACGGCAGTTATCGTGCAAACGGACAGACAGACAGACAGACAGACAGACAGACAGAATGAACAAAGTCATAAACACTTTCAACTATGTTGTAAAGTGTTAAAAATTGTATCCCGGCTATTTTTTACAATAACGATTGAAACTATAAAGTCTCGTGATCATTGAACCATAAATAAACCCTTTTATGCACGATTATATCAAATTTTGTCTTATGCTGCCATGTTAAAAAAAACTATAAAATTTCAAATCAATTTCGAAGTCTTCGCTCGAATTAAAAAATATATATATATATATATATATCTAGTTCTAAATTTTTTGATAACAAAGCCGGATATAAAGCTTCGTAAAAATCCAGTAATATTTGTGGCTGCTATCGTGTTCACAAGAAATCGACCACAGACATACAGACAGAAGACAGACAGACGCACGTCACTCCAAAAATAGTCACACCGTGTTCAAGAGATCTTAAAACATATATTGGCATCCAAATCTCGAAATCGAAAATTTTCGTGAAACAATACTTTCTCAGTACTACGTATGAGACAGTAATAAATGTTGTATAAAAATTGCAGACAAATGAAGCAGTACAATAATTATCCGTTTCGTTGACATTATTGTTACTCTCCTTATATGTATGTAGTATAATGTATAACTGTATAAGGAAAGTTTTGTGACTAGGTGGGAAATTTGAATTCGAGTTTTCGACGGGAGAGCACGTTTCAAGCATCCTTGACCACGAATAAAATGTTTTTGAGGTGATGTCTATGTGTATGTGTGTATGTGTGTGTGTATGTGTGAGGGTTTGTGTGTGTGTATGTGTGAGGGTTTGTGTGTGTGTGTGAGGGTGTGTGTGTGTGAGGGTGTGTGTGTGTGTGAAGGTGTGTGTGTGTGTGAGTATGTGTGTGTGAGGGTGTGTGTGTGAGAGAGGGTGTGTGAGTGAGGGGTGTGTGTATGAGGGGTGTGTATGTGTGAGCGGTGTGTATGCGAGGGGTGTGTGTATGTGTGTGTGGTGTGTGTGTGAGGGTGTGTGTGTGAGGGTGTGTGTGTGGTGTGTGTGAGGGTGCGTGTGTGGTGTGTGTGAGGGTGTGTGTGTGGTGTGTGTGAGGGTGTGTGTGTGTGGTGTGTGTGTGGTGTGTGTGTGAGAGTGTGTGTGTGTGTGAGAGGGTGTGTGTGTGTGAGAGGGTGTGTGAGGGTGTGTGAGTGAGTGGTGTGTCGAAAACCCAGGCCGTCCGACTCATCCAAAGGACTTAGAGCAACAAATTGGACGGCCGGGCAGGAGTGAGTGGGGTGTGTATGAGGGGTGTGTATGTGTAAGCGGTGTGTATGTGAGGGTGTGTGTGTTTGTGAGGTGTGTGTGTGTGAGTTTGAGGTGTGTGTGTGTGTGTGAGGTGTGTGTGTGTGTGAGGTGTGTGTGTGTGAGGTGTGTGTGTGTGAGAGAGGTGTGTGTGTGTGTGAGGGGTGTGTTTGTGTGAGAGGGGGTGTTTATGTGTGTGTGTTTGTGTGAGAGGGGGTGTTTATGTGTCTGTGTTTGTGTGAGAGGGGTGTTTATGTGTGTGTGTTTGTGTGTGTGTGTGTGTGTGTGTGTGTGTGGAGACGATATCTCACGAACGAATGGAGCGATTCGAACGAAATTTGGTATAAAAATTACAATCAGTCAATACTGGAAGCCTATTGTTTTCAACCACAATCGAATGTTCGAAAGGCCCTCATATTTTCGAATGAAATTTTGAAAAAAATCATCAAAAAGTCAAAACCGTGAATAAAGTTACTTAAATAATAAATTTTTTATGTAATATTTCATTAGAAAACGATTGACACAAACTTTAAAACGCTAGCATGAACCGCTCTCGATATATTGCACATGTGTCACGCAAATGTATCCAAAAAATCACATAAAATAAATTTATTTGAAAAAAGTGCAATATCTCGAGAACGGTTTAAGTCTGCGTTCTAAAGTTTGTGTCCTTCATTTTAAAATAAAATATTATGCATAAAATAATTATTTATTTTACATTATTGAATGTTTTGATTTTTCAAGGTCAAAAGTACATTTTTTTCAAAATGGAGTTTTTCTGCGCATTTTGGGTCTATAGTCTCTCCTAAACAGCGAAACTTAAACTGCGTCTATACTAGGAGATTCGAGTCATATGATTTTTTTGCCGACTGTTCACATTGAAATCGATTTCCTCTTTTGCAACTCCTTATCATCAATGACGACTCGTCATCATACGTGATTCATCTGAACCTGTCAATGACGGGTTCAGGTCAGGGCCGTAGCTAGAGACAAAATTCAAGACGACCTGGCGTGTAATTCAAGTGGGGCTCAACTATCTTGCAGAAGGGGTTCACCAAACCAGTTAATCATTAACAATTATTAAATAGTTACTATTATATATTTCAATCTATATAAATTATTAACAAGTAATTGCGTATTTATATTTATAAGCTAAGAGTTGTTTAGGAAAATTCATATAGCTACTATACATCAACATTAATATAATAATTACAATTCATTTTGATATAAGCTTTTACTAGTAGCAAAACTGTTAATTAATCGAAGAAAATTTCTGAAAGTTATTACAAGTTAACGTTTAATATTAACTTTTAACTACGTATCAGTTGATTTTGAATCTTGAATGCGTAACAGTGAACCCCGCAATAATACAAAAGTATCCAAATACTATTGTCTTAATATTTAAATATTTTAAAATTAAATATGTAAATAAATTGATCACCAGTTTAACCACAAATTCAGTTAAATTAAGTAATCGTTAAAACAAAGTAATGTATAAAAATATATCATAAAGAAATTTTTTATGCAAAATTCGGATGACAGGTTGGATCAAATTTCATATCACTACTAAATATTTAATATTTTTATCAGAGGAGCTGAGTATATACCTCTTGGGGGGGGGGGGGGGGGAGATTAGCCACCTCTGGCCTTTGCCTGATTACGGTCCTGGTTCAGGTAAAGGCTCTTACACATACAGGCTGACCCAGGCCACACACCTTGCTACAGTAAGCCTTCTGGTCTGTCGTGTGATCTGAGTTTTTCACATACAGGCTGACGCTGAAGCAACCGCCATTTTTACTCCAACCGGTACATTCATCTGTCGTCTGCCCGCGAAATTTCAAAGGCGCACGCATGTTATATGGCTGATATATGATACGCAATTTAGCTGTAAAATGGGTTTCTTTTGCTCTCAAAAGAATTGTACCAACATTCAAGAAATATGTCTATAATGCTTAGATTTCTCTGAAATCCCGAGGAGAGGACCCCCTTTTTCGCTTATACTAAAAATAAAGATGGCCGCCGGTTCGCCAGTCTGTATATATAGTTGCCTTAAGTGAGGTCAAAGTAAGGGACAAATGAAAACTGAAGAATTTTTTTCCAGCATATTAAATTCATATACTTACCGTGTTTTCTCTATTTTGCTTCAGAAAATCGTGTAAAACAGGGCTGTTGAAAGACAGAATATCCCTATTTGTATGGAATATATAATCTTGGATGAAGATAGTGACATCAGTTGAAACTTTGTTAATAAATATAGTACGAGGGATCTTATCGATTGGCTGGATGTTCATCTCTCTTACATTTGCTGAATAGTATTTTGCTGTTGAAGAGCAAAAGTCAGTGAATAAGAAAATATATTACAGTTTCAGGAAGTTGTTTAAACACACACACACACATATATATATATGGATATTTTTTGTTTTTCTATTTTCGAATCCACACCATTGATATTTGTTGATTATTTAGCTTGACCAGAAATATGCATTTTATTTTCCTTATGATTGATGATTCTCTATTTAATACTTTTCAATTTGTAGGCATATATTAAAGTTAGGGTTTTTTGAGTTACAACTTCTCCTTATACTATCATTGGATTTTATATCATATTATATTATTATATATATATATATATATATATATATATATATATATATATATATATAATATATATATATATATATATATAAAGTAATATTAAAAATAATCGTGAAATATTAACATCACCATAGATGTAAAACCATGGCCATAATGGCATAATGCCGATAATAGAAAAAATCTGATGTGGGCAGCACATGACTTTCCCTGCAGCCTTATATTTACGTTCCATTTATTTAAATTAAATTTAATTCACTTTTAATTCAATTTTCGTTCTCATTTAAAAACTGGACTTATTTTCAAAAATGGTGTAGGAAAAATACGAAAAACTAAAATATCTCGAGAACGGCTAGTCCTAGTGTAGTCGGGTTGGTCTTATTCTTTTCTTCGCTAAAAATTACGTATTAAACAAGCATTTAATGGCTATATTTGAGCATACGTAGTTCTTAAGTTTAGATTTTGATGATTTTTGCGGGCCATTTTGCAAAAAAAGGCAGGTTATTTTTTTTTCGAATTATACCAAAATCTAATCAGCACCAGGGTGGCCTACAAGCGACTTATCTACTAAATTTTGTGAAATTCGATCCATTAGTTTTTCAGTTAGAGTGGATACAAGCTTTTGCGGGCCATTTCGCAAAAAAAAGGCGAGTTCTTTTAACCCGAGTCATACCCAAAACTAATCAGCATCAGATTCGTGCACAAATGACTTACCTACCAAATTTTATGAAATTCGGTCAATTAGTTTTTTAGTTAGAGTGGATGCAAAATCTGCACAGACAGCAGACAGACAGACATACAGACAGACAGACACACAGACACACACACAGACGTCACGCTAAAAATAGCTTTTTCGTATTCTAGAGGTCTCGAAACGTGTAGATCCGTCGAAAACTCGAGTTACGATTTTCGACATGATTCCAATACTTTCCCTATACATTACCATGTATTGCAGGGAAAGTAAAAAGCAGCACCGGTCAAAATTCGAAGATTAACCAGAATTAAATTCATTTTCAGGCCTGAGTATTTATTTCTAATTAACGCAAACAAATGTCTGTTTCAGATTGAGCAATAGTACATTACTATAAATGCCCAAACTCAGACTCAGGCACCAAAAGGTGAAAAATTGAAAAAAGAAAAATTATGTAATCTAGTACTACCATGAGGCAGGAAACCTTCTTCTTTCACCACGCGTAAGTGCGATCAACCGCAACAGTATGAAAAATATAGAGAAGCACCGGAATGAACATCATGACGAAATACTGCCAAGGAGGCAGAACAAGCGTTCACAGCCACCCTCTCAAACCCGTCCAGTGAGTCAGCGCAGGAGACAGGACAATTACTCATATAAGTAAAACAGAATATGAACATGAAACATAGATGAAAATTTTTACTAAACAAGTGATTTATAGAAGAAATGGAGAAACGAGAATGACACTATACACCATTATAAGGGCATGCCAAAGGCCCGTGCTGAAAACACCGATTCTCGTTAGATCACCGAAGTCAAGTAGCATCGGGTGCGGTTAGTACTTGGGTGGGTGACCACCTGGGAACACCGTGTGCTGTTGGCATATTTCGGGCGCGGCAGCCAGGTGGTTTGCGCGCTGGATTTGCACGCTGTCACAACTGCCGCCGTGTTCATGCGGAGTACGATCACGTTAAACATGTGGGTCCGTAAGTCCTTCCGAGAGGTTGGTGGTAGGGGATGGAGGGTACGGTCCCTGTGGATGCCTCCCCCACTGGGTTCCGGTCTAAATTGGGTGGCACTTCCCGGCCGTCCAAACAGTTACCTTACACCTTTCTGGTAGGTCGGACGGTCTGGGTCTCAACAACAGCAACCATTATAAGGGCGCTCAAATTGCAGTATCAAACTGGCTAAAGTTGCAATTTTTTAGCGAAAGAAAATTCAAAACATTAATATTAATGTATATTATTTTCGAATTTTTTATTTTTCTATTTTTTTTTAGTTTATTTTATTATTATTCATTTTTATTTAATTATATAATTAATAAACAATTATAAAAAAAAAATTGTTTCCATATTATTAGCCACTATAATTGGGAAAGTTGTCTTGGATGTTATCGAGTGGAAGTTGATACACTGAGCTGAGAATTTTAATAACGAATTTGGGAGGATATGCATTATTAGTCCGCTGTACTCAATAATTCCATAAAATAGGCTAATTTATAATTTTCATCACATTTTATTGTTTCTAAGATCCTGGTTTATTATAATATTTCTAAAAATTGATATATGCAAACAAGAGTCAAAGTGCTGAATTTTTGATATATTAAATTTAATATATTAATATTATATTTAATATATTATTTGATATATTAATTATATATATATATATATATGCTTTCATAATAATGCATAAATGTGTTCGTTGATGAAAGTGGTTGTTTCACATAGTAACGATTCTTCATAAATTTTCATATTTGGTGTCGATCACACGCGTACACATTTAACGGAAATTGCGAAAAAAAACTCCACGAATTCCTACAAGTATTTGTAGGTACATTTTGAAGAACTGTTATTTTTAATTCTATGAAAAATGTTTTCTCTTTTATATAAATTGCAATCGCTTTCGCGATTGCAATTATATAAAAGAGAAACATTGAGTCATACCAAAGTCCGATATTTTCAGCAATGTAGGTTAACAGTCATTGCGCGCGAACACACACGTGTATAAGTCCACTCATAGCCATCTCTATCTAAAATGCTTGTTCTTTCCTTTACAAAAATAGGCAACATCCCAGCTCAGAAATGACCGCTAAGTGGTGCTAGTTAACATCTAAAACAACGTTGTTGTTTTTCCATTTGAGTACGTGTTTTACCTTGGAGAATTCGTTATACTCATTTAATTTTGATCTTGTTTTCAAATTTTTCGATTTCAATTTTTTTTCTGATTTTCTTGTATTACTTTCCCTGCATTACATGGTATAGGGAAAGTATTGGAATCATGCCCAAAATCGCAACTCGAGTTTTCGACGGATCTACACGTTTCGAGACCTCTAGAATACGAAAAAACTATTTTTAGCGTGACGTCTGTGTGTGTGTGTGCCTGTCTGTGCAGGTTTTAAATCCACTCTAACTAAAAAACTAATGGACCGGATTTCATAAAATTTGGTAGGTAAGTCATTTATGGGGGAATCTGGTGATGATTACTTTTGGGTACGATTCGGGATAAAAGAACCCGCCTTTTATTGCGAAGTGGCCCGCAAAAGCTTTTATCCCCTCTAGCTGAAAAACTAATGGACCGAATTTCACAAAATTCGGTTATTTGTGGGGCACCCTGGTGCTGATTAGATTTTGGTACGATTCGGAAAAAAAACATGCCTTTTTTTTACAAAATTTTCCGCTAAAATCTAAGAAAAGAAGACTACGTATATTCAAATGTATCAATTAAATTCTTGTTTTATACGCAATTTTTGACGAGGGAAATAATATAACACACTCCATTATACTCTTTCCCGGCCGTCCAAATGGCTACTCAAGTCCTCAGGATGAGTCGGACGGTCTGGGTCGTTTAACACTCCATTATAGGACTAGCCGTTCTCAAGATATTTGAAATTTCCTGCATTTTTCTTACGTCACTTTCGGTAAAATGCCCAATTACCTAGTAGAAACAAAAATTGAATTAAAAATGCAAATTTAGTGTTATTTTGTGCAATTGAACTCAATCTACTGAATTATTAAAGAAATAAAGAAAATATGAATTTGAGTCTGCAGGGAAGTCATGTGCTGCTCACATCAGATTTTTTTAAAATTGTAATATCTAGCTTTTACTATGGTCTCTTGTGTAGTGCCCTCTTGTACATTAAATATGATGAAAAACTATATAAATCTTTTTGAATTTCCCTCGGAAGTCAATCGTCGGGAGAAATGCAGCAGAGACTTTTCAGACAAAGTTTGTATACGTGTATAATTTCGTCACAAATTAAACTGTCAACATATATAGGTTGAAGTGTGAACATTTTAAATCTATCTCGTTCTTCATTATTAAGAAGTTGTTGACTTTTCAAAGAAAGTTTGTATACTTGTATAATTTCAGCAGAAATAAGACTATTAAACTCTATTATGAGCAATTGATAAAAAAAAAACTATCAATGCCTGTTGACGCAATCAAACATGGTAAATATTGGCCGTGGTTTATAGACTTTGTATATAGCACTATAAATTTAAAATTTTTATTAAAAATTCCATATTGATAAAGAATTTTTTTATGTTTGTTTACATTTTATTGTATGCAAATTCAAATCAGATTTAATTTTACAATAACCCTGAGTGAAGCTGGAATTTCTATCTAGCAATCTATCTATCAATGTATCTATCTATGCATTTATCCATCGAGATATCAAATTTTCATCGTCTACGGTCTTTAAAATCTTCATTTTGTTCTAGCTGTTACCGCTAGATGGCGCTAAGTAACACCTTTTGTAGGTGTATCGTGGTTAACAATAGGAAAGAGGGAAAATGACCGGTCATTTTAGATGAAGGTGGCTATAGTTCAATATGTGAGATAATACTTTTATCGAGCAGAAAAATTCTTACGGGCAAAATTGATTTCTAATGATCATTCACTTACCTCAAAACAAACCTGCAAAAATATATAATTGCTAGTTATCATTCACGATGTTATGGTTTAACTGCAATGCGAGGGGGCCAAAATTGACGTGCTTAGAATATCTTCATACTTTATTTTAATTATTCTGCATAGCATTTTCTAATAACAATATAGTAAATAATTGAATTTTAGTTTCATTGTTGTAATATTCAGAATTTCATATAACGTATTTTTTTTATTTTTTGGATTTCTATTGTTGATCGAAGTTAAACGGTTTTACTTTTTCATATTATTATTATACAGAGTACCGAGTCCTTAAGTACCCCCAACGACTTTGTAAGGACAGGCCCATGCGTTTATATATTAGGGATATTTATAGGGAAGTGATCATGTCCAGTCGAAAAAAAATGATTATAACGTCCCAAGCGGAGAATTTATAAAAGTCAATGTATAGCGAAAGATGAAAAAAGCCAATTATAAATTAGCAAACTATCGTCTAATGATTTGGAGGCGATACTAAAATGCGCTCAATGTTCCGTTTGACGCCTCCTCTTTCGTCTGTCTCGAAGGCCAGGCGAAGAAAATAAAGTGCATAACGTCAGAATCACGTGAGCCCAGGGTTTTCAGGATTTCCCAGGTAGAAGAAAGGTTTCCAGATTTGGTGATTTATCGCCAATTTGGCGACTTCCAGAATGTTCCTTTGAAATATAGATATTTCCAAAAGTTTCTATAGAGAGACTGTAAAAAGGACTCACCCCACCGTTGGAGTGGAGTTGACAAGTTTACAATATACGAACTACAGTGGACTGTGATTTTTGTCAATGTTTTGAGAATAATAGCAGCTGTTTTATGCAATTACTTTCGTCAACGTTTTGAGAATAATATAGCTTACTCTGTGAAATTAGTTGAACATTTAATTGCTGTTTCATTATATATTGCTTCAGTTTACTTTGTGCTTGTGAATAAACGTTAGTTATCCAGAAACTTGGACTCGTTCTTGTATCCTGCATAACAGAATACGAACTGTAAAAAATCCTGGAAATTTCAGAACAGCACGTTTTGCTGTTTCTTTGTAATGCAGTACACAGGCGTATTACACCTGTTGGGGCTTCGTCAAGTGTTCTCTGATGCTTGCCAACCCCCGGAATTCGTTTCGCAAACCCTTTCATCTTCACGCTACCCCTACGTCATGCTCACAGCTCGCAAACTCTTGGAACTCGAGGGCTCCTCCTCCTGTTTGATACCGCTTCTCTTCCGAGCTCAGTTAATAACCTTTTTTTTTCACGACTACTACGCAGGTGTAATTATCTAGATGGATCCGCCTCCAATTCGCTGACGTTCACCAATCCCAGTAACTCACTTCGCAAGTCGGGTAGCTTCACCTCCTACTCGTTTGCGCTCTACGAGCTCGCTTTGCGATCTCTTTCTTGTCGCCTGAGGTTCATTTCCTACTCCATGGCACTCGCTGAAATTGCTTAGCAAGCTCTTCGTTTTGCCTGCTACGCAGGCGTAATACGTCTTTTGCCCTCTCCTACCCCATTGTTCGCTTACACTTGCCAATCCTTTCATCTCCCCGTTGACAAAAATAGTACGGAAACTGCTAACTTGTTTCTTTTATGACCCAAAACAAAACATAATTTCCTTTCCAATACCATCGATTGCTGTTTTTTGTTGCATAAATCCAGTCTGTTTCTTTGTAGCGCCATGTCATTTGTTGAAGACCCAGACCGTCCGGCTCGTCCTGAGGACTTGAGCATCTATTTGGACGGCCGGGCCATGTCATTTGTGCAAGATCGGAGCAAAATAAGTTCACTCTATCACCGCTTAGAAGAACTCAACAAAATAAAATGTAAAACTGTCCTAAATTTTCTAATTTTTACTCCGAATTGTATGAATTTTGGAAATATACATCATAGGAAATATGCTTACATATCCAATTTGAAGCACATAAATAAAGACATCAACCGTTTATTCCTTGACTTCTGAGGTCTGTGTTCAGTGTCTCTTTCACGTATACCTCCGGGGAAGGGGAAACTCCCGGAGATGATTATTCGCACTCCAGGAGACATTTTATGTTAACTTATTTTTACTTATGTGGCAGCATTTCGACATATTGATATAGGGCAAATAAAAAATTTGTCCTTCTTAAAGTTTCATTCGCCCCCTCCCCCCCCCTCGGCTGAAAAGTCTTGAAAGAAACACTGCCTGTGTCAGTCCGTCTGGGATTTCTTCTCTGTCGTGGTACATTTATTTTGCATGAAACCTTGCATTGAACCTTGGGTTCTTTCATCAGTATTTTTGAGTATTTTAGGCGAAACAAGGTACCATGCCATGTCCACTTTGATAAATTTTAAAAAATAACTTTTGAAATTATCGATTTGTAGCACCATCTTCTTGCACGAATGGCATGACACTACAGAGAACGACTCTTTTTCAGCCTTGCTTCAAATCTTATTTCTAAAAATAATTTTTACAAATTTTTATGTAATTTAGTTAGAAATATTGACGATGTAGTTTCGTCAGAAAATTCAACGTAAATATTTGAAACGAAAAGAACACACATGACTTTCACGTGCAACTGACGTTTGCAAAATGCTTGTTTATTAATGTTATCATATTTGATCCATGACCGTACTCGTCATGTTTTGTCTCCCCTCCCACATGTAAACTTTGTCTGCTAACCTGTGGGGTTTTAACTTAGCTCATTTATAATCGTATTATGTTAATAATTAATTTAGGTAGTTAGTTTATATAATTGCAATGGTTGTTGAGGAGGAAACAGGTTTTACAAGATTGCGTCGCGCCAAAAGTGTAAGCGTAGCGCAAGTTGAAGAGGAATCTCTAAAAGTTCACATATTAAGAAAAAAGCAACCTGACAAGCCGTAAATATATTTTAATTTTTTATTTTCATATGGTATTTAGTCGAATATTTTATATTTGAATATAAGGTGAATGATAGAATTGGATTTGAGTGTTGACATTTATTGGTGCTTAGTGTCAACTTAATTGGTTACTTTGACAGGCACTTTTATAAATTGGCATATTATTATGTTTATTATATCGTATAGTATTTTCTAGTATTAGTTTTCACACTATTTTTGAGATTAATTTGTTTTTACCGCGTTAGAAACAAGTGAAGTACCAGTTCTGTCATTTCTTAGTAGTTGCAACTTCTCTAGATGTGTTTGATAAGGTTTAATTTTAATTGCATAAAAAATGAAATAATTTTACCCAAAGTTCACTATGTATGAAATTTATTATTTGTACTATTTAAATTAGGATATTTTTGAACATAAAAATGTTTCATTTTTTATTATTTCCACATATAATGAATAATTTATATGTTTGCTAAAGTCAAAGCTAATATTTTTTAAGTTTTGAGGATATTTTTGGGTAAATATATACATTTTCAATTAGCACATTATCCGCATTTAGAAGAAAACTCAAATCTTTATCTTTTGCCACTACCAACCTGAAATTGAATGTGAGAACAATGCATTATCTTTAAATATTCTAATTTTCTATTAAATTTCTGGTGGTTTATTTTGTTGATGTCATCCCAGAGACTTCCTAAAGACTGCTTGATAATCACCAAAGAGTTTTACACTTAAAACTGAGGTAAAAATATGAGCAGCATATGGTTTTAAACTTTACTTTCTTGACATGTTGGAACGTCAAAAAACTGTGTGTAAGTTTCAACACCAGTTATGATTTTAGAAATAATGCAGTGTTCACCATCATTAAGTAATTTTAGGGCTTCTTTGCTGATTCTGACACTCTGCTTTTTGGTGTTCTGTTAAATTATGGGGAACCCAATGACAAACTAATTTTTTCATATGCTGTTAGTTTTTCATGAATAATTTTATGTATAACTGCGGATCTAATGTTAAGTTCATTCTGTATCATTTGGTAGGTACAGTGATTATCATCAATTAACATTTTTCGAATGACCCAACATATTTTTTGTGACTACAGCTGATAAAGGTCTTCCTGTGTGTTCTTCATCCAGGAGAGAATTTCGACCTCTTCTAAACCCTGTAAACCATCTGAATACAGTGGTACGAGATGGAGCATCATTTCCATATGCTAATTGTAGACGTTGAAGACATTCTTCTTGATTTAGCCCCACTATAAAATCATAGCTCGATAATGTTCTCGTGTCATCTCTATTTTCTTTTCTTTCAAAATTTATTCTATAGTAGCTAAATTGTAATTGTTGCCACAAATTATCATCTGTGGACATAAGAGTTCAAATTTAAATATCCGACCAATAATTTTTTTTTTCTAGCGTATATCATCTGTCCCTGTCTAAAAAATGTCAATGTGACCCTTGTATAACAATAAGTTAATATTAATTGGATTTTAAATATACAAGTAATAAAATAATTAAATTTTGTCATTTGATGAAATGCAGCATATTATTGCATTTCATCAAATGGCAATACTTAATTATACTACACTCAGGATGTTGATAATCCTTTAAGATTGTCTTGTTAGTTTTTTGTGTCTTCATGGCAAAGGATTTTAGAGCATGCATATTCTTCTAGTATGGGAAGTAGGAGGTCTAGTGGACCCTGCATAAAATATTCATCTGAATTTTACTGCAAGTAAAATCCTAATATTTAAAATTTGTACTTTGTGTGAGGCATGGTTACTTAACTAAAAATTGAATTCTGACAGTAAAACTCCATTAGTAACAGCTTTTAAATGATTAATGACAAAAAAGAGCATTTTTTGGTTAAATAATTGAAACAGAGCAGATGTTATGGAAAAGGTAGGGAATTTTCTGATAGAATATATTCCTAATTTTCTGATGGAAATCTTTGTTGTCAACTGTTCAGTCTCGTTTATTCTGATGTAAAAGGATCTTTTTTGCTTTTGAAACTGCCTGATCACATTTAATCAACTGTTTATGTTGTTAATAGCAATTTCTTATTTTCAGTATATATTTAAGACAGCAAATAGTTTGAAATTTTTTAAAATATTTTTGCAGTTATATTGGTAAGGAGAATCACTAATGTAGGAAAATAATATGTAGCCCACCTTCACACTTACTGTAGTGGGAATTAGCATTTGTTAAGAATTTTATCTCTTTATTCGCTTTCAAAAGTATTAACATTAAAAAATGATAGACTAATGCTTGCAAATTTAGATGTAAATTAGTGTGAATATTGACATTACTCAGGATTTAAGATATTAACTGCTGAATAAAGTTATACAGGAAAATAGTACATTGAATTCTTGAAAACTAAGCAATACTTGAAAGATATATCTAATTAGAACAAAAATTGAAAGGTGCTGTATGGGTTGTTGTTGAGATCCAAACCCTCCAATCTACCAGAAAGGTATAAGGTAACTGTTTTGGACGGCCGGGAAGTATTACCCACCTAATTATTTAGACCGGAACCCAGTGGGGGGAGGCATCCACAGGGACTGTATCCTCCTTCACATACCGCCAACCTCTCGGAAGGACTTACGGACCTATATGTTTAATGTGATCATACCCCGCATGAACATGGTGGCAGTTTTGACAGTGGCGGGAATCGAACCCGAGCCTACCGAGTGCAACTCCCGTATGCTAACCACTGGGTTACCGTGCTCTAGGTGCTGTATGGGTCAAAAACCCAGGCCGTCCGGCTCATCCGAAGACATAAAGCAGCAAGAATGGGTGGCCGGGAAACTGTGCTTTATGGGTGTAATATGCCCTAAATAAGTGCTTTAATGCCCCTTCACCTATTGTGCAAGTGCACACAAGCTTCTGCATGCCTGCTGTAGAGATGTAATATGCTTTTGGTCAATGAAGGACTGGGTTTTCAAAACTTTAGATGCTTTTTGAAATCAATTTTTGAAAATTAGTTGTCGCACTATTTTTGTCAATTTTTGAGTTTCATTTTATAAACAGCATGATTTTTTCAGATAGTAACAGGTAATTAGCTATGTAGTGGATTTTTGATTGAGGTTATTTTTGCAATTTTATTGCAAAAGTTAAATGATTTTTTGAGTGAAAAATCGTTGATTTTTATTTTAATGGCTGCCATTTTTTTCTCCCTTTTAGTATGAAAGAATCCTACCATGTTATTTGCATATGTCCTAAACTGTGACTCACTTAGATAGATTTTTTTATTTCAGTTGAAATACGTAGAAGATATCGGGCCAACTGTAAAGAAAATATTGATAAGGAATACTGCTATTTGTAAAATTTTCCGTTTTTTTTTTCAACAAAGATTTTATAATTTGCATTTCTTTATATGTACTTCTGAAGAAAAAAATGGCTTAAAAAATTATTTACAAATTTTTCACAATCTGAGTTCTAACAACTGTTTATTTTGGGGCAACACAGGTGTTGTGCTCTTGCAAGTCTTATGAATGCAAACTCAATGAAAGTTTGCCTAGAATCTTTTGAATTCAAAGTAACATTCTGCAAAGGACATCATTATCAAATTAACTTTGTTTCAATAAATTAAGATATAGCATTTAAAGTTAAAGATCAGCATATATATCCATCAAAACTGTACTAAAAACAATGTGGTTGGCCATGTAAAGTTTAACAATATACTTCAAAATAAAGAATTGTTATTTTGTAGTATACACATTTTGAACACTCAAAATGTTTCAAACTAATATTGAAATAGAATAACTAATCTAGAATATTCCATTCTGCAACTGATATTATTGATTCTAATAATAGTCTGTAGTATATAATTATATTTGAAATTTTTATTGTATTTTCTAGAATTCACAAACAGAGAGATTCCCTACTTAGCTCTTCTAGTGGATATACCAATTATAGAGGAGTTTTAAATTTATGCATTTTATTATTGGTATGTAAAATTTTAATTTGTATAACTGAAATCTTTTAATATATTTGATGAAACTGTTTTTGTGTATGTATTTTTTAAATGTTATAAGGAATCCAATGCATCGTAAAATAATATATGACTGCAGAGTAACCAATACATTAGATGAGAGCAAGGTGAATGGTTAGAATAAGCATTAAGCTTTTATTTTTCCTTAATTTTAATAAATAAATTAGTTACATACAGGGTAAGAAATTTCAACTCTGAGTTTATTCACCAAATTTTTTTTTACTCACCAGTATCATATAAATAAAATAGAATAACATTGCATAACATTTTCACCATGTCTTCTAAAAAAAAATGCAATAAAACTTATCAGAAATTATATAATTATTATGTAAAAAATGAATATAAATATACACACATACACATATATCAGCGATTAAGATATTGCACATGCACACTTTCCATAGCCGCAGCCATGGCTGGTTACTATGTTGTCTGTTTATATTAGTAGTGGCTATGTTAAGCGTATGTGCAATGAAACTCCATGACATAGTTAAGCTATTAATATTAGAATGTTCTGTACTGTTACATTATTCTGAGTAGAGTGATGAATTGTATCTGAAGGTGTTTGAAAACAGTGAATGGGCAAGTCATTAAAGATTTTTACTTCCACGAATTTTGTTGCATTTTGTAGAATAGGATAAAACGAAAAAATATGCGGAATTTTTTATGCACTAGATAAAAAAATCTACTCACATTTGGTGAATGGAAATTGTTTACTTTGACTACATATATAAAATAAGGTATTAACCAGATTTTCTTCAATTGTTGCTTCTGGTTTAAAATAAAAGTTGATTAAAAAAAGTTACTTAAAAATTGTTGGTGCTTGCCAATTATTATTTAAGCAGGTTATTTATGGCAGCTGCATGCCAATTTTTAGTTCTAAAAGATTTTTTTTAACTTTATATAGTTTCTAGAAATTTTTGCTTTGAATAAGTTCTTAGAAATGTTTTTAAGATTTCTGATGGATGACAGCTGCTTAGCATGATAATTGTAATTTTAGTGCATATTCCCATGTCAGAAATGACCATAACAAGAATGACATATGGGCTTGGTTCCATTTTACATCAATTATATGCACTATGAATTATGCATAGCTAGTTTGAAATGACAGGTAATAAATATACTCATAAAATGTAATAAATTGGATTTTCACTTATTTATTAATAGTAAGTATCAAAACTTCAAGCAGATGTGGAAAAAATCTCTAAATAGTATTCAGTATTCTTTAACTGACTTAAAATCACTTCTTTTGCCACCTGAGGAATGAAAAAGACGGCTTTTTGAACAACATCACTATTAACATTTGATGATATATGTTTGTCACCAATGGCAAACACATATCAGCAATAGGTGACAAACACATATCAGCAATAGGTGATAAACACATATCAGCAATAGGTGACAAACACATATCAGCAATTTTACAAAATAATAGAATAATATTGAAAATATTTTTGTAAACCATTTTTTTTTACAAGCTAAAATTGTAATTATAAGTTAAAGAAATTTACAAGTTGAAACCCAACTTATCACTGGAAGACAATGACAAATTTGCATTTTTATGAACTTAAATATCCATTTAATATAATTGGTTAAAGCTATTTTGTTAAAAAAATATAACATATTGCATTCTAAACAAATACTGCCAATAATATTGATCTTATTATTTTTTTAAAGCTCAAGGGATACAAAATTTACTATTATCAGATATTCATATATATTACATATAGCAATAGACATCAAGAGTGCTAAATCAGAGTAGAACTTTTCCATAGTTGTTTTATAATCAATAATTTATTAGTATTTTTTAGTAAATAAAATTTAAATTGTTTGCTTTCTGTAAAATTAACTGTTTTTAAATCCACTTATTGCATTTTTAAATATATATAACTACTAATTAATAATTATAGATTTCACAATAAAACTTGCAACAATGGCATGGCCTTTTACCAATGTTTGCACAGTTGTCAGGTTTTTTTTTTTTTTGTAAATCTATTATTTTTTTAATAGTTTGCAGTCTTCAATAGAATAAACTCTTTTATTTAGCACCAAATATGAAATTTGGAAATGTAAAATAATTGAAAAAAAAAATGCTGGAAAGATTGGTACATAGTTAGATATTTTAGTAGTGTAGGTCAATTATTATTTATAAAGATATGTATAGTAATAACTTATTTGGCATGCTGGATGGATTCATTTCTAGTAAATGGAGCTTTCACTTAAACAGTGTACCATAACATTGTATATATGCATTGGAATCACAACAACATATGTGAGAGCAATTTTGAATTGGTTTTTTTATAACATTTATATAAAATTATATTACTGGAATTCCATTTGTGATATAATAGAACATAAAGGTGAAAAACACAATGACATGCATGCTATACATCAATATAAAGTTCTCAGAGTGCTGATGTGTGCAAAAGCACGAGAAGATAATTTTACAGGCAGGGGGTTTGCATGTAAAAGAGCAAAATGTACTTCAACTTCAACAATATATGTATTATTTTGTTGCCTATTTTAACAAATGGACACTGGAAAGTAGAACTTTTAGTTTGTAGATGCTTAACCAAGGCAGAGATATATTTAGGCAGAAAAATTACTGAAATCATCATTTTTCAGTATGAAAAATAGGATAAATTCCAGTCCCTTAAGATGACACTGTAAATCTGGATTATTAGCTAATTTTAGACATATCGGAAATATCTCCCAAATGTCTATCAACTGGTTGTGCTGAAGTTTCACTACATACTAGTATGTTCAATTGAAAAATAATTCAGTGTGGTAGTGATGTTAATTATGCTCCAAACTACTTCAAATCACTATGCCTTCCCTAAACTGCTCCCAACAGGGATTTTTATCCCCCACACTTTTTTTTTTCCTGCTTCAAGATCTAGTTTAGGAATCATGGTCATTACTATGGAAAACATTTTGTAAAAGAAAAAAAAAGTTTGCATTTTTGTGATCAAAATCATTTCTAAATAGTCAATTAACATAAGTTTTTAATAGTTAAATAAAAAGGGAAATGAACATTTTGTGCTCATTCTGGAGTATTAGTTTGAAATTATTTTAGGTGTTAGGGTGTTTAAACAAGTCTGAGTAATTTCTTATGCATTCTGTAATTTGTTTTGTTCAAAAACTTTGTTCAGTATATATATATATATATATATAAGGACAGATGACACTAACACCCACAGTAACCACAAAATGAAAGGAAGCAAAATATGGAAAATTAGAATAAGTTCGGGATACACTAAAAGAGGTGTGCGTATGCAAAATTTTCATTTCTACACCTGTTCGTCACGTGATAGCGCTGATAAGAGATTTAAAGTATTTGACACGTGTGGACAGTTGTTCCAAGTGAAAGCTTTACGGGAAAGATTTGATTGATGAACTTGAAATTTTCAGTATGTCTTCCCGATATCACTTAGATGATGTTACTCATGGCCAGGGGTGGCATTTCAGCATTTCATTTGGGGGTGCGAGATTTGTATATATGAAAATCCACAATATGGAATAAATAAAATGCTTGTTAACAGGGAGATCACAAAATTGAATTGGTGTTGAGAAACGAAATTGTTGTTAACATAATTTTTGTACATAATTGTGTTAACATAATTGTTGTTCACATAATGTTTCTAAATACAAATGTCTATATTTATTTGCCTTTTATTGAAGTTTTAAATGCCGGTTCTTAAAGTCTGGAAGAAGAGAAAATTTTGTTACAATATTATCATAATCCCGTGGTATATCTTGTTCTATAGCTAAAACAGTTAAAGATGAAAGTCTTTCTGGTCCCATTGTACTAAGAAAATAATTTTTCAGCCTCCTAAGATACGAAAAAGACCTTTCACAACTGTCTGAGATGATTGACACAGTCAAAAACAATTTAACTAATAAGGTTATGACAGGAAATATATTTTTTTAAATTTCGCTCTTTAAAATAATCCAGGTGACTTTTAAAATTGGGATAGTCTATGTTTTCATTTTTCACCATTGAATGAAACATTCGCAATTCACATAACAATTCCTCTTTCTGGAAGTTATATACTTTGCATATGGTTGAAATATTTTCTTTTCGACATCTGATTCGGATAATACTGAACTAAGGGCAAGCATAATAACACCCGTCCCACCCTAAGGTATACGGAACAGATAACCCATCCTCACGGCAGTAATCCTGCTCTCTCAAACATACTAACCAGCTATACTGCCAGCAGAACGATGCCACCATCCCGAGCCAACCGACACCTCCAAACACAGAGCCAAACGGCCAAAAACGAAAGACAAAAAGAGTCCTCATCCTCTGACTGAGCCACAGCACACAAAAACACGAATGTGAAATAAAGACAAGAAACATGCATTCACAACACAAGATAAAGCGTTCACTTGACAACTGTACCAATAAGGAAATTACAATAACTGAGTAGTTGGATCAACAAATCTTACTCAATAAGATAATAACAGTATATAATACCATACAATTTAGAGATAATCTAGAAAATATCCTCCAACAGGGGAATTTTCATAATACATCAAGTTCTAAAAAGATATTAAAATACGAGCAAAGTACATCACTTACATACTTAAAGCAAAGTTTTATTTACAATATATACAACTGTTTACCAGATATAACACAAGCAAATATAGTAGTTATATATACACATAGGATATTACACAGGCGACTTGGCCTCACAGTACACCTTTACAATATGTACAGCTATTTACAAAGTACAACACAAGCAAATATAAAAGATATTTATGTACATAGGATATATCACAGGCAACTTGGCCTCTACAAAATATACAGCAACATTATAAGTCCAATGCCATAGCAAGAACATTTTTCATAATTAGCTGTATACCCATCTTGGCAAATTTACCATAGGTAAGATTAAGGACATTTATTGATGCAAAGTCCGAAGGAAAGTATTTTGCTCTTATATCGTTCCATAGATGACAGTCAAACACCACGTGTCTCATCGTGCTCGGTTCTATTCCACATGGACACATGTCACTTTTGTTGAAAAAACGTTTCTGGTATGAGCCAAAAGCTCCATGTTCCGTGAGGGTTTGGTTGATATAAAAGTCTCCCAAGACTCTGTTCGTTGTTATTTTTGGAATCAGTCTATGTAGACATCTTGCTTTTGTCGATGAGTCCCAGTGTCTTTGCCATTCCTGTTCCAGTTCTTTCCTTATTGTAGTATTGATTTGTATTCTGGAAAGCGGGAAAGTGAAGTTCACTTCGTTTCCTGTAGTTGCTTCTTTCGCAAGTAGGTCTACTTCTTCGTTTCTTTCCAGTCCTGTGTGTGCCTTGATCCAATGTAATGCTATCCTTCCATTATAATTGTTAATTTCCAATTGTAGATTTCTCACCATTTCGTTTTTGCAGTTTATGTCGTTGAGCGCCTGTAGCACTGACATTGAGTCGCTAAATATATGCGATATTTCGATTCTGTGATTTATAATATAGTGTACTGCATTGTATATAGCATAAAGTTCGGCGTTATAGACGCTAGCCTCATCATTGATTCTGTATTTCTCCTGATGCACTCTATCGTTGTTATTATATACAATCATTGCACAACCCACTCTATCCAATATTTTGGAACCATCCGTATATATTGATACTTCCCTCCTATTTTCGCTGTTCTTATCCCAGGTCTGGGCAAGGTTCAACCACGGTTCTCTAAAAGAGTACCTTATGTTCTCAACCATATTGGCATTTATATGTTTATCACCTATATTTATATTTTGTTTCCAATGAAACAATTTGTAGATATTAGATTCCTCCCTAATTTTGTATTCTAATGGAATGCATCCCGATAACACATAGAGAGCATCGTTTGCAACTGTTTTATAACATTTTGTTATACTAAGTAATGCAATTCTTTCTATTTGGCGAATTTTAACTTTTTGTCGTTCGTGGTCTTTAAACCAAATAGCTGAACCATAACTTATGAGTTTTTCCGTTGCTTTCAGGTATATTTCTTTAATGATATTTGGTCTGAGACCCCAAGTGGCCTTAGTTACTCTCATTAATTTGTGGTGAAAGTTTCCAACTTGATTTTTAAGTTGGGATAAGTGAGGAATAAATGTTCTTCCTGTGTCGATCCAAATACCCAGGTATTTGATTACTTTGACACATTTAATTCTTTTCTCGTAAAGTTTTATTGCAGGACAGAAAGTGATTTTCTTTTTGGCGGGAAACACAATATAACAGGACTTATCTACACTAAATTTGAGCTCATATTGAACTAAGGGCAAATAAAACATATATATTGTTCTCATTAAGTCTTGTCTTAATTTCATTAGATACTGAATCTATAATTTCATATTGAGTATTTATTCTGTGATATGATTTAACATCATCATGGGGTTTTTTTTCACCGCCTCCAATTTCACTTGGAATTTTTTTTTTTTACGCCTTTTCAGTTTTGGTCTAGAATAAGAATTTTTTCCGCAAAGTTCTGTAACAAAACTCCACACTTGATTGAAATATGCATCAGTGCGAAAGGAACTAACATTTTCAATAGTAGCTTTAGCCAAAGCTTGCACAGTCTGAAAATTAAGATCAGATGACTGAAGATGCTTTGAGAGATTATTGCATTGATCAAAAACACTGGGCAATACAAAGTGAACAAAAATTCGAACGATGTCACGCATGTTAAAAGTGCTTCGACTCTTCCACAATTGAGAGAATCGTTTTCAGATAATTCTTCCAATGTTAAAATCCCCACTTCAAAATTATCAAGTAGTGCTTTTATGGCTTTAATTCTGGAAGACCACCTCGTATCACTTAGTGATTGTAGAGTTGAAGAGCCCCCAGAAAAAGTATTTGTTGATGAGCGTATCTTTTCGAAAATAGCATGTCTTTTATAGGATGTTTCTATGAAAGAATATAATGCATTGAGCTGCTGAAGCGCATTTATAGCAGAAGAAATGGATGGGCATGCACCAACTACACATGAATTTACACTTGAAATTTTCAAGTGAAAAGTATAACATCACCCCAATCTTTTCAAGTTGAATAGGATTCATTCAAGCCGGAAGAGAGAAGCTTCACTGTGAAGGTCGGCTCTTTTGAATCTCCATAGCGTGAGAAAAGTGACCAGTGGACAGTCGATAAAAAAAGGGAGAAGCCGATAGACGACGAGGAAAAATTTGGGGGCCCGACCGCGCCCCCTCGCGCCCCCTATTTGCCGCCCCTGCTCATGGCCGTATTATTGGAAAGATTGAAGAAGGGCGAAAAATAGCAGATGTTGCCAGGGAGTTTGACATCGCCCACAGCGTTGTTCACGGCTGTGGCGAGCATTTAAAAGAACTGGAATGTGTAGCAAGCATCATGGGGGAGGCTGTGTTAGAAGTATGACATCTGCAGGAGACAGGTACATTGTCCTATCGGCAGAAAGGGACCGGCGCACCACAGTTCAACAGCTGGCAAATCAGTTTCTTGCTACCACAGGACAGCGGATCTCCTGAAAAACTATAGCCAGACATTTGGGAGAAGGAGGACTATACACCCGCAGACCTGTTGTATGTCCCATTGTCCAGACAGCACTATACCACCCATTTGCAATGGTGTCGTGAGCATTGCAATTGGACCTAACAGGACTGGGCTTGCATACTATTCTCAGATGAGAGTAGGTTCAGTCTGTCATTGTATTGTAGATATCTACTGATCTGGCATGAGAGTGGTACTGCTTATCATCCAGAAAATATCCTGGAAAGGGACCGATATCCGGTAATCATGGTATGGACCGGCACCATGATCAATGGCCGCACACCCCTACATGTGGTTGCAACTGGAACTATGACCGACCAGCGATACATTGATGAAGTTCTACTACCTCATGTTCGCCTTTTCCGTGGTGCTGTCGGTGATAAATTTGTTTTCATGGATGACAACGCACAGTGTCATCAAACACTTGCTGTTCAGGATTGTCTAGTCAGCAAGGGTATTCAATGCCACATATGGTTAGCATGTTCTCCAGATCTATATCCCATTGAAAATGTTTGGGATGCTTTGGGGAGGCGACTTGCTGGTCGCATTCATATGCATTTTTCCATTTCTCCATACACAGCATCAAATGAACACTTTTTCCCTTTCAGATGTTTCAAAACCTTTTGTATTTTCCAGAACAATAAATTATCTTTATTCCAATGTCTGAACAATGTGGCAACAACATTTTATCCTGCTGGGTCTCCACCCCCACTTAATGTTGTGCTACATTGCAATTTGTGATCCATCCTTAGCAATTGTCTAGCAGTGTATATATATATATATATATATATATATATATATATATATACATACATTGCTGGGCAATTGCCTCCACCCCTGCTTAATGTTGTGTTACATTGCAATTTGTGATCTCTCCTTAGCAATTGTCCAGCAGTGTATATATATATACACTGCTGGACAATTGCTAAAGACGGATCCACCCCCAAAGCATCCCAAATATTTTTAATGGAGTTTAGATCTGGAGAATGCCTTGGCCATACGAGGCATTGAATATCCTTGCTGACTAGACAATTCTGAACAGCAAGTGTTCGATGACATTTTGCATTGTCGTTCATGAAAACAAATTTATCACCAACATCGCCATGGAAAAGGCGAACATGAGGCAGTAGAACTTAATCAATGTATCGTTGGCTGGTTATAGTCCCAGTTGCAAGCACATGTAGGGACGTGCAGCATTTCTGATGTAGGGTGGTTATGTCCTTCGAAAACAGGATCATTTCTGATTTAGGGTAGTTCTATGCTTTATTTGTGACGAATTTCAATGCGTTTGACCTCTTAATTGTTTAAAAGTCACGAGAATTGTATTTGTGGCATACCTGTGGATATTTTTAGTGACACTTTCAGAAATGTGTTGTCTAAGGGGGGGGGGGGGGGAGGTCTCTTGACTTACTCAGCTGTCTTACTTTTTCAGCTATTTAACATTAAAGATTGAAAAAATTATTTGTTGAAGAATGCTAAAATTCAATTTTCAACCTGATGCTTGATTCTTTGATCTGACATTGTTTTCCTTAAAATCCCTCCCCTCCCCTTCAGTGGCAACTTCTCAATCCGCCTGGTTTTGCTTCTAATTTCATTGAAGACCAATATTGCTCAGATACTCCCTGGGCATAAATTTTACTTAAGGTATCCTAAAATTTCTCATCTCACTTCCTAATTAAGCGATTTTGAATCTACTGGTGGCTATAGTCTCTGCACTATCTATACGTGTATCGCCTGGACATGCATATTTTTTTATTCAACCCCCCCTGAGCCTAACTTTTAGTTTAACTAGCCCGTACGGATCTACATCTCTTCCTCAATTGAGCGATTTTGATTCTTCTGGTAGCTACAGTTTTTGTACAATCTCAATATACATCTCTTTCATATCAATCTCTTGGCACAACTTTTACTTTAAGTAGTCCCCCTCTAATTTCACATCGTGGCTCCTAATTGAGCGATTTTGATTCCGCTGGTGGCTATAGTCCTGGCACCATTTGTACATGTGACCTGGATATACATATTTATTGTGTCAGCTCCCTGGGTGTAATTTTCAGTTCGGTTTGCCCCCCCCCCCCAAATTTCTTATTTCCCTTCTAATTGAGCGATTTAGATTTTGCTGGTGGCAATCACTTAGATATACAACCTTATTGTGTCAACCCTCTGGGTGTAACTTTTACTTTAAGTAGCCTCAATTTCATATTTCGGTTTTACAAGAAATGCATCGCCTTGGTTCCTGAAATACCCATGTACGACATTTTAAGGCCGTACAATGTTTACATTTTCCGCTACAGACTTAAACACACACGTCGACACACAAACATTGTCTGTTATTATATAATATGAAAAAACTGTGGTGGAAGAGGGGAGACCCCCCTCTTTTCCATATTTACTTTTTTATGTATCTTAGTGACTCTTGCTCCGATTTTGCTGCAATTTTCACACTGTATTTTCTAGGGTGTGGTAACCCAGTGGTTAGCGCTCAGGAATTGCACACTGTAGGCCCGGGTTCGATTTCAGCCACTCCCACAACCTGCCGCTATGTTCACACGGAGTATGATCACGTTAAACATGTGGGTCCGCAAGTCCTTTGAGAGGTTGGTATTAGGGAAAAAGGGTATGGTCCCTGTGGATGCCTCCCCCACTGGGTTCCGGTCTAAATTGGGTGGCACTTCCCGGCTGTCCAAACAGTTACCTTACACCTTTCTGATAGGTCGGATGGTCTGGGTCTTAACAACAACAATACTGTATTTTCTACTCTATAGTAGACCCACTCGATCTGCTCACTCTAAACTTTGATCCATTTTTGTTGCACCCACGCAACGGGCTAATTACTTATTGCTATTGAAACCTGTTGCTATATATAGTGACTGCTAGCAGGTAGAACTCGCTAGTATCATTTTAAAGATGAATAGAGATAAGCATAAAGCATGAGAATTTTCTGTGAATTCCAAATTCATTCTTAAACTTGTATTAAAAATAGTTCTTCTGTTTCTACATATAAACGGCTGTAGATTTAGTTGGCTTTCGCTCTCTAATTATTTTACTGTTTAGGTTACAAGGATGGTCAGGTACAAAACTGTTAGCCATAGAGTGTATATGAGAAAAATTGCGTGCATTTTGGATGTAAAAACTTTTGCGCTAATCATAAGAAAAATACTACACATGTATACAACTGAGAGTATCTAATTTTTACAAATTTGATACGAATTTTTTTATAAATATATTCAAATAATTTCCATGGTTGCAATAGGCTGTTATTCATGTTAAGGAAACTTGCACAACGTATATCAGTGCAAGTAAAATAATAATTTGACATACAGCTGTTTCAAGGTAACGCCGGATCAATTTATCAGTGCCAGACAAACGACGAACTTGAAGTCTGAAAGACGTAGTTGGCACAAACTGAGGGATATATATACATAAATACATAGATGAGTGCCTCCCTCTACATATCGCTCACGAGCCACCACTGATTTTAACGTATGGAAAATAATCCCTAACTTTTAGCTCATTTACTTTTTAGGATCTTTTCCCAGTTTCTTATCAAGCATAGATGCTAAAAAAGAGGAATGTTTGTGCTTTTTTAAAAAATCAGTGAAGTAGTTAGGAGTATTTTTAATATGTATCGGAAAGTAATGCCATCATTTTAAAAAAGTATTAAAAGTACTTCTAATTATTTTATCAATTTTTTAAAAAGCATTAACATTCCTCTTTTCAGCATCTATGCTTGGTTTTTTTGCCAAGCATAGGAAAAATATTCTAAAAATTAAATAAAGGTTAGGAACTGCTTTTCATAGGTTAACATGTGGAAAATGAAACAAGCTCCTGGAGGGAGAATATTCCTGAGTGTGCTAATGCAGCCTTGAAGGGTGCTCATTTCTTCTAAGCCTCTTTTAAAGCCCCCCCCCCCCTTCCATAAATTAAACATGCAGAATGCAGATCATATCTTCATTTTGCATTTCAAACAAATAAAAATCATCTCACCTATTAATGCATTTGATTGGTTTTATTAAAAATAAATTTTCAGGAATATTAATAAAAACAATACTTACAACACATTAATATTCATGGAAATATTGCATTTTATTCAAATTAACTTTTTATATGTCTTCCTAATGTTAATTTTATGGAAAGTGTTTCTTCTAATATATCAGTGACTCCTGACCAGGGTTGGACATGTTAAATACATATTTTAAATTTTACTTATAATAAATGGTTTTCTACTGACATATTCTACATCATAGGAAACCTCAAGTTGATATATGATTCAGTTTTTTATTGTTTTTATATATTACATTGAAATTTTATATATTTTGAAATTATAAAAATATCTTTTATTTTGAAATTAAAAAATTTGGTGAAGTAAACCATGTTAATAAAAATAAAAGGAAATAAGTTTAGCAATCATATTACATCTTTGTACCATAATGAATTGATGTATGGTAGGTTTTCTACTTATTCTACATATATATTAATCATATGTATTCTACATATATTATACATTTGGGTTTTCTACCGTAGAAAACCCAATCCTGCTCCTTACTCACTCTAGAAATGCAAAGTATGGTTTAACTCACAGTAAGTGTAAAAAACAATGAACAATACAAAATTTGTTAAAAATAATACAAAATTTGTTAAAAATAATATGAAATTTGAAAATGATGAGTCAAAAATGTTAATTGTATAAAGAACAAAGGAATTTTTAATTTTATAATTTATTAAGATTCTATTATAAAATTAAACATTTAAAAAAAATCCTTGTTTTCTAGAAATTAAATGTATATTTTTAAATGCACATTTTAAAAATTAGAATCCTTTGTCACTCACATGCTCAAATCTCAGTTAAATTTTTTAAAAGTGTTATTTTATAATTATTAAGAATTTTCTACATTTATATTTTTACTTTACAGGTTTTGTCCAATGCTCGAGTTGCTTTGGAAAATATTATAAAGTATGTATGAATATCTATTTTTATCATATTTTGTTACTTATAAACAATAAATAGTTTAATCTGTGTTACTGAATAGTTTAATCTGTGTTACTGTGATACTGAAAAATTGTGAAGTAAGAGTAACATGATAAATTTTTTTTATTACATTATCTTGATTTCTTAAGTAAGTAATAAAATGACATTTCAATAACTCAATATATTGTGTAAATTTTACAACATTTTTAGTGTTTTCAATCAAATATTGCATTTTGTTTTTTTGCAATCTATTTGTGAACTAACTGAATTCTTGACAGATATTTTGGGGAAAAAAGAATAATTGAGTAGTTTACAACTTTCTAGTACTTCCTTGAAAAATGCAGGCAAAAGCACATAAGGTCACTACAATTGCTTTGTTTGCATTTTGAACTCTCTTCCATGGATCAGAAACAATGGGCTTAACAAACACTAAAAAAGAACTGCAAGATGGAAGGCAAAGGAAAAATCGAATAGCTAGATCTGGAACACCCAAAGTGAGAATTCACTAGCGAGGGGTAACATATATTGAAATTGAAACTCAAACCATAAACATATCAACTGAGGCTGATAAAGCGTTTTCATCCTAGCCCACATATTATGCCAAGTGAAAGAAATGGAACTGAAAGGTGGCATTGATATGAGACTTAAAATCAAACTGAGAGAGAAAGATTTTTTTTTATAGTTAAATTACTAGCACTGTGAATTGAGTAGTTTATTTTTTTTAATTTTGCGACTGGAACAGGTGATAAAGAGATGACCAGTTGCACCTGAATACAGTGCTGTGTTATAGAGTGGAAGTTTCTTCACTAACTAGAGTTGCTTAATACTGCTAGCTTTGAGAATAATTGAATGAGACTGATTCTGATCATGTTGAGGAAAATGGGGTTCTTACAGTGATGTTAAACTCATGCTTTTGTATAGATAAAGTACAGTGCAATCCCATGAATTTGGCATATTAAAAACTGGCTAATATTGGATAGTGTGCGATTTTCTGTGCTGCAATTTTTTCTTCACAGGATTTTAGAATTTCATTCATTATTTGCGCAAGCTCGTGTCCTATTTCAAACCCTGGTGTTATACAGTTTTATGCATGTGTAGATACTTTATGAAAGACTAAGATTAGAAGTAGATAAAATTTTTTTTAGTCATTTTCATAATTAGAACTCAATTAATTCAAATTTTAATATTATCATAGTGTTATTACCTACAGAAACAATGATAATTCTTGCAACAATAATGGTTGCATATAGTATATGAGGGAATTGATATATTGCCCCAGAAATGTTGATAATGTTTTTTTCATTGAAGGCACTGTCCTAGGGTGCCACTAGGGTGGCACTGTCCTAGGGTGCCATTGGGTGGGACACTTTGGAACACTGGAAGTGTTTTGAAAAAATATGCCTGTTATGTCTATAAGACATTTGAAACGAAGGTTGAGATAGAATAATACAAACATTTATAAAAATCAGTAACTGAAAAGTGTTCCAAAGTGCTCCACTCTCCGCTATTTTATCATTTGTGCTTTTGAAAAGCAAATTTAACAATATTGCTGATTTGAATGTCTGTAGGTTAAATTGTTAGAAGAGGTGTCACAATGAGTACATTCTATTTTAGAGTACATGCTATCAAATTAAATTTCTTCTTATTTCTATAATGATCACGGCTCTCTTAGACAAAGTAGTGAAATTATATATGTTGCATATAATTTTATGCATGTAAAATTTATTGTTAAATATTTTTCAGGTATGGTATATTAATAGACCCAGTGCAGTGGTTTAAAGTATTCTTTAGTAAGCCGACAGAATCACCTTCGATCCTTATTCTATTAGGTAATGATTTCTTTTAATTTACAAATTTTTTTTATCAGATTATTCATGTCTTTAAAATGAAACCGAATTTTTAATTTTTCTATTTACTTTCAGGTCTGAATGTTTTCATACTGTCTTCCCTTGGCATTGAAAAGTTACTTTCTAAGGTAACTTATTTCAAAGATATTGTTTTTATGTATATCTGTTTTTTATCTTTTACAAAAATGTTTTGATCTCTGATATTTTTTCTTTTCCTTTATAATATGAAGTATGTGTAGCTAAGTGTGTAATGAGTTCAAATTTTTGAATTTGAGATTTTTCGAGTTCACATATTTTGTGAATTTACACTCTCTAATTTAATATAAAATCTTTGTATAATTACAGCATATGATAAAATATTGAGTATCAACCTGTTTTGAAGGCATTAAGCAACTTTCTTTAGGCAAAGCAAAAAGTGCAGCCTCACTTATTCAAGCAAGTTTATGCTAAACTTGTTTGAGTAAGTGAGATTGTGCTTCTTGCTTTTCCTGAGTTCAAAATTAGTTAGCATCCAAATTTTTATTGTGTGGTGTAGTTATGTTGTTGTTGTTGAGACCCAGACCGTCCGACCTACCAGAAAGGTGTAAGGTATGAATGAATGAATGATATGAAGGTGGGTGGCTCCAGAAGAGCCTAGCACATCGACCAGAGGTCTATTGTACTACCCCAAAAAGAAAATGAAGATCCCTAAGAAAAGAGACCAGTAGCCGATGCGAAAATAAGCAGGCACTTGACAGGAATGTCGTTCAGCTCCCAAGGTTCAATCACATGACGACCAATGTGTTCGAATCTGTGAGCAGAGTAGGCCTCACAATCACATAGAATGTGAGCTGCAGTTTCTTCGCTGTAATTGCAGCCTCTGCAAAGCGAATCCTTGGAGACACCCATAATATTAAGATGTCTCTTGAGAGTGCAGTGTCCAGTAAGGAGTCCAACAGCTCTCCTGATGCCAGTTCTACTGAGCCTGAAAAGTTCCTTTTGACGTGTACTAGGGCAATTACAGTTGAGGATTTTCGCTTGCCTTTGACCCTTAGTGTCACGCCAGTTCTCACACTGAAGCTTTCTGAAGATGTCATAGACAATTCTTCTGACAAGATCATTGGGAATACCCAAGGCCGGCTCAGGACCCACAAAAGGAGTACTAGAGCCTTTCCTAGCAAGTTCGTCAGCCAATTCGTTGCCAGGAATGCCCGAATGACCAGGCACCCAGTACAGAATGACACTATTATTACTAGCAATTGTACAGAGAGCATTATAGCATTCCCAGACAAGGGAAGACGTCACAGTGAACTTCCCTAGAGCCATAAGAGCAGCCTGGCTGTCAGAACAAATGAAAATCTGGCTATTCTCATACTTTCTGTCATAGCAAATTCTACAACACATAAGAATGGCAAATACTTCAGCCTGAAAGACAGTAGCAAAATTACCAAGCGGATAAGATAGTTCAGTGCCATCATCAGGGCAACAGACACCAGCACCAGTACTAGTGCCAATCTTCGAGCTGTCTGTGTACCATACAAAACAATTGTGTTTATTGTAGGTTGGAGTCCTCTTCCAATCATCCCGCGAGGGGACAAGAATTTCATAAGGCTTATCAAACGTAAATTTGACATGTATGCCATCAGGTGGCATACAGAAATAAGGATGCCTAGCAACATTACTGTTAAGTTTACCCCAAGATAGATGCCTTGAGTAATCTTTCCAGTATTTCAGATATTTGAGTCTGTTCATGCAGATAAGTGCTTCTGCTTCAATGCGCATATAGAGCGGATGCAAGCCAAGTAGAAGTTCAAGAGTTGCAGTAGGAGTGGTTTTCATGCATCCGGAAATTGCAATGCACACCATCCTTTGAAGCTTAACTAAATCAAGTTTAGCAGTTTCACTTCTAATTCTGGACCACCAAACAATGGACCCATATGAAATGATAAGACAGACTATCATCGAGTAAATCCAATGGATAGCTCTGGGATTAAGGCCCCAGGTTTTCCCAATAGCATTCCTACAAGACCAGAAGATTCTTCTGGCTTTAGTTGTGCAGTAGTCCAAGTGCCTCTTCCAATTAAGTTCCTTGTCAAAATAAATTCCCAAGAATTTAACCTCCTTGGAGCAAATAAGCTTCTGTCCAAAGAAGCAAATATTCCCAAGATTAAGTATGCGTTTCCTTGTAAACGCAACTAAAGCAGTCTTCTGCGGATTAACCGTAAGACCAGCATTTTTACACCATGTCTCAACCCTCCTAAGAGCAGTAGACATCATGTCAGAGACAGTGTTGCCAAATTTGCCCCTGGCAATGATGACAACATCGTCAGCATATCCAATGCAAGAGACACCAGAGATATTAATGCTTTCCAAAAGAGAGTCCACCACAAGACACCAGAGAATTGGTGAGAGCACACCTCCTTGTGGACAGCCCGAAGGTGTAAGGTAACTGTTTGGACAGCCGGGAAGTGCCACCCAATTTAGACCGGAACCCAGTGGGGGAGGCATCCACAGGGACCGTACCCTCCTTCCCTTACCACCAACCTCTCGGAAGGACTTACGGACCCACATGTTTAACGTGATCGTACTCCGCGTGAACACGGCGGCAGTTTTGGCAGTGGCTGGAATCGAACCCGGGCCTACCGAGTGCAACTCCAGCGTGCTAACCAATGGGCTACCGTGCCCCATGGTGTAGTTATGTGAAGTTTTTATGTTCAATTTGTTTTTAACAGAATTTTTGAGTGTATTTTGATAACACCCCTAGTACGTGAATTTAACATATATCTGTGTTTGTATCTGTGCCGAAGTTTGTAGCTACTTCTCTAGTTCATGTGATGCCTAAAAATTTCAGATCTCTGTATATCCATCAGTTATTTCAAAACCATCAATTCATTAATTTTGTGCACTATAAAGATCTTTGGGCATTTCATTTAATTTTTCTGATCTGCAAAGAAAGACTTAAATTATGAGACTTACGATTTTGAGTCTTGTGTTTGTATCTGTGCTGAAGTTTGTATCCACTCCAGCTCATGTGATGTCTAATTATTTCAGATCTATGCATATCTATCAATTTTTTTCAAAACTAACGATGCATTAGTTTTGTGTACCTATAAAGATCTTTGAGCATTTAAGTTTGCTGATTTGTAAAAAATACATACTTAAATGAGCCTTATAGTTTTGAGTTTTGTGTTTATATCTGTGCCAAAGTTTGTAGCCACTCTAGCTCATGTGATGTCTAATGATTGCAAATCTATACATATCCATAATTTTTTTTCAAAACTATCAATGCATTAATTTTGTGCGCTTTTAAGGATCTTTGAGCATTTCAATTCAGTTTGTTGATTTGCAAAGAAAGACTTGAAACATTAGTCTTATGGTTTTGAGTATTGTGTTTATATCTGTTCCGAAGTTTGTAGTTACTCTAGCTCATGTGTTGTCTAATGATTGCAGATCTACGCATATCTTTAAATTTTTTCTAAATTATCAATGCATTAATTTTGTGCACCTATAAGGATCGTTGAGCATTTCATTTCAATTTGCAATGAAAGATTTCAGTCATAAGCCTTATGGTTTTGAATCTTGTGTTTGTATCATTGTCAAAATTTGTAGCCACTCTAGCTCATATAATGCTTAATAATCGCAGATCTATGCATATCCATCAATTTTTTCAAAACTATTCTATGCATTAATTTTGTGAACCTATAAAGATCAGGGTTGCTACTCGACCTGGAAACTGGGAAATGTCAGGGAATTTGAAAACAGTCAGGGAAAACCAGGAAAAGTCAAGGAATTTCGCGGGAAACCTGGAATTTTTTTAAAATTTAAATAATGCAAATAAAATTCACGATGTTTGCTAAGAACGATTGTTCAAAACATCAAGGATCGGAAAAACCAGTTATTAGTTCAACGAATGCAAACATTTCTGGCCGCCCGCCACCGTCTAGGCTATGCGGAACGTGTATTTCATCCCAATATACCAACCATCCAACTTTTGACGGCACCGGCATGGCATGGAGCCTGTGTAGCACTGTGCATTTTGCTGGCTTCAGAGTATTGGTTTTGGTTCTCATTCGTTCATGAATGGGGCATGGCATAAGTGATTCGATTGCACCGGATTTGGGCTTAGAAGAAAGAAAGAAGCAGAAAGTAATAAAAAACAATTTGAAGACAGTCGAAAACGTGTTGTTTTAGAGCTGAAAAGTTTAGAATGGAAGAAAAGCAAAATAATGGTAGATGTTCAAAAAGAAGCTGCACTAATTGAAGACAAAATAAGAAATCTCCGAAAATAATATTTTTTCTACATTACTATATTCATTCACTATCACATAACTTGTATATTAACATTTTTGGTAAGTGTTAATTTATTTTACCACGTTTATTATAACAAGTGCACATGATTTGTCTAATTTACCAAAGCAGTTAGATTTTTTTTTATTTGTATATGTATGGCAAATATTATTTATTTGTCCCAATTTGTAACAAATTTTTAATTGATGTGTAAATATTTTACTATTTACACTCCAATTACTATATTCCCAATTATAATATTGTGTTCTCTATGTTAAAACACAGAGAAAAGGTATACGTGTAAGCCTAGGTTAACTGAATAGTTTATCGCACTGTTTTTTAAAAACCTGGAATTTGTCTGGAAAACCTGGAAAAGTCAGGGAATTTCATATTCTCTGGAGAGTGGCAACCCTGAAAGATCTTTGAGCATTTCATTTAAGCTTGCAAAGAAAGACTTAAATCATGAGCCTTATGGTTTTGAATCTTGTGTTTGTATTTGTGTCAAAGTTAGTAGCTACTCTAGCTCATGTGATGCATAATAATCACAGATCTCTGCATATCTATCAATTTCTTCAAAACTATCAATGTATTAATTTTGTGCACCTATAAAAATCTTTGAACATTTCATTTAAGTTTGCTGATTTGTAAAGTAAGACTTAAATTATGAGCCTTATGTTGAGTTTTTTATACTCGGTTTCAATTTAATTTTTCACCTTGTTTAAATGACACATATGTAATTAGTGTTTATAGAGGATTATTTTTACTATTGAATATAATGCCATGCAATACTTAATTTTCAAGTACTTATTTCTCTTACAGGGTTTGCTTAGTGAAAATTTGGGCTTGACATCAGTTACTGTTTTATTAACAGCAGAAGTGTTGATTCCACCTATCATAGTGTATTTGACTGACTGCCATGCTGGTACTGTCATTTTACTATATAAATTACTTAAAATACTTATGGATAGATATTTTACTTAAGAGTTTTATTAACAGAATTGTACTTTTCAAGATGAAGAACATTTTATAACAATTTTGCAAACCTTTATCGGGAGTGACAAATTCAGTTCTACCATGCAGCCAGCATCAAATTTTACAAAACTTAAACTCCACTTTATGATGGTGCAATGGCACTGCTTAAACGGGACCTTCTGAAAGCTGGGATCATGCTTCCACATCATGATGAAACCCATTTGTAGATACTATTACCTGCAATGGCATGATCTTAGATTCCTTCAGTCAGGTTCTGTGAGTATGAAAGATTAGTGTTAGGCACTTTATTTTCTTACTATACTGCTATCTTACGTAATAAAAAAGATATCTGTCTGTCTGTCTGTTTGTTTCTTCTGTAGTGGAGAATCTAAACTTTGGACAGCCGTGGAAATTTAGTACAGAATTAGCTGAACTCCCAGTACAGTAGACCATGTCGAGTTTTTTTAAATATTCAAATTAGTTTGACAGTTATGAATAATTAAATTTGAAAATTGCCACTTTGTCAATCATATCTATTTAGTCATTTTTATTCCATGCAGACTAATAAAGATAAAATAGTGCAAGTGATCTACGAACGATATTTCTGATTGATGACAAAATCTAATGAAATGCATTTTATTTATCAGTTTTCTAATTTTGCGAATTTAAAAATTTCTTTCTAAATTTTTTTAATTTGGTATTATAATATCATTTAGTACTGTGCTAGAATTTGATTCAATGTGGATGAAAATTCGCTGAGATAGCAATAAGTGTTTTCTTTTTTGTGACTTCAAGTATTTTTGACGATTGGTGATTGAGTGCTCATTTAGATTGTATCAAAAGAGCTTGTTTCAGATGTATTATGCCTGCATTGTATAATTAACATGGTTGTGCATGTAAGAAATGGAGCATGTTAATGATATTGGTTTAAAACAGGTGATTTTGGGAAACAAGTGCTATTATCTATATCTATATTATTTAAGTAGCAGGTGCTTATTTAGGACCTGGACAATACTGTATAATTTATTCTAATCATAGTCTTAATAAATACTATACACCTTTGGAAAACATTGTTGTTTTTCGAAGGTGGGAATGTATTTTATGATCTATACACCTCATGCCTGTATAAAGCAAGAAGAATGTATGGTATATCTGTGAACTTTTATTAAATGAGTTTTCATCTTAAACAATATAGAATAGAATCCAATTGGTAAGGATATGAATATTATGAAAGATTTATCTGAAAATTTGTCAGATTTTCTAAAAAGTGCCTTATTCAAAGAAATGTTTTAATTATCAAGTTACAAATGAATGTTTATGATTTCAGGTTATGAGCTTTAATTAAAACACATATATTTGTTCTTTTTTTTCATGACAACAATGGTTAAAATATTAACTTTATTTTTCCTAAATAAATGCTCAAGTTCTTTTTCAAGAACAACTTGAAAGACATTATATATGCATAATGTAGAGTACTTGATATAAAAGCATTAGAAAAATCTATTTAAATACCTAGATAAGAAACTCTTCAAGTTTTTCGTACATGCATATATATGTTCATATTTTATATTGCCTAAACTCATTTAAATGGTACTTAATAGAAATCTCCCCAGTCTTTGTGATTGAATTATAAATAATCTTAGTATTGAATTGCTTAAAATTATATTTTATAAAATGTTTTGTTAAGTTAAAAAAAATCGTTATTTTAAAAAAAATTGGCAATAATCAGTAAAACAGATAAATTATATGTATTTAAGCTGATGCGTTTTCATATATGCTATTTATTACCCTTAAAGTGTATAATGAAGTTCAAATTATTATTTTTTTTTATATATTAGCTACAACAAATTGCCCTGTGTTGCCTGTGTCATAAATAAATGCTCCCTACTTAAATTATATATTTACAGATAATGCAACTCAATTTTCTTTAAATCTTAAATCATTCCCAAATTTCCATTCATGTTATCTGCAAAGTAAAAAATATATATGAATATATACCTTTCTGCAAAGCTAAATAAACTAAAATAAATAAATAAAAGATTTAAACCCTCTAGGAGAGGAATGTAGCAGTAGATTGTAGTGGTAGTTGTTAAATTTTATGGGTAGCTGTTAGATTGTATGAGCAACTGTTAAATTGTGAAATTACCTGTTAGATCTTATTGGTAGGTGGAGGGATGGTAACTGTTAGATTATTGTATTGGTAGCTGGAGATTATGTGAATTTAGACTTTAAAAATTTGTCAATTTTAAACTAATTTGAATAAAAGATATCACTGAGGTGCACCTTTCTGGTTCCTGAAGTAACTGTGTAACACATTTTGTGGCCTTATGATGCTTAATTTTGGGCTACAAACTGCACAGACATCTTTTAGTGTGTAAGACTATATTACTATTTCCCCCAAAATGAAATACTGCTTTATCCTTATCTTATTGAAATCTTAAATTTATTATAATATTTATTCTAATCAGGCAAATGCAAAAAATTCTATCTACTTTTATTTTCTTGACAGTCTTTCTCATAAAATTTCCTCTCATGTGTAAGCCCACTGGCATAATTCCAAAAAATGTTTGAAATACTTTTAGTTCTATCAAAATCTCGAATTGGGGAATATTTAGCAGAACTGTATTTTACCCATGTACCTACTATAATGTGAGAAATAAAAAATAAAATGTTTTAAATTGAAAATTTATTCCAGTTATTCACCTGAGTGTAGAAATTTCATTCTTTATATGTATATTAATGATGGTAATTACATTTCTTGTGGTAATTAGTATCAACATAATCTTTTTCAGTTGGTGCATCTATAGTTTTGGGCTTCGTGAGTGTTGTTTTTCTGAAGTTAGTCTCATACCACATGGTAAATTACTGGTGTAGAGAAAGTCCTGTTACTGTCCACAAAATTCGTCGACGCAGTGTCTCATCTGATAGAGGAAGGACAAAAGGTGAATTGTTTTATTGCAACATTATATTAAAGCTTGTGTTTGTAATTTACTTTTTTGCTGTTTCATTTTGCAAATTTTTTTTGTTTTGTAGTATTGCTAGCAAAGGCATTTAGTATTGATTGTGAAATAAATAATATGCAAATTCTAAACGTATTTAAATTCAAAATAATCTATTTCTTTATATACAAGGTTAAATTAATAAGTACATAAAGGTAAATGGTAATATAAAAGTAAAAGGTAAAGTAAATGAGTACCTCTGTTTATTATAAAAAAAAAATTAAAATTATTTGCAAATGTGTAAATCTAAATAAAACATGGTATACATTATTAACAAATTTCCAAAAAGTCTGAAGTTTTATTAGTTTATTGCAAAATTTAATAGCTGATATAAAGTAAAAGACATTTACCATTTCCAGTAATGTTATTTTATCCTATCACAGAACTAATTAAACATTTAATAATATAATAAAAATAATATAAATAAAAAAATAAAAATTAATCGTATCGGGTTTTGAAAATAAGATATATATATATATATATATATATATATATATATATATATATATATATCTGATATATATATATATATATCTTATATATATATATATATAAATATGAAGGAAATGTCCTATGAATTTGGATCAAACATTGTTGGAAAGAACATTATTTGATCTTTCTGATGGTGTCAAGATGGAAACTCTGTGATAATATTTTAGGCTAGGCCATTAAGGAATTTATGTGTATCAGGCTAAAATATAAAAAACTAATTCAAAATTAAGAAATAATAATACCGAGATGGACCTTCCTGTGTCTCAAGTGCCTGTGTACGAATTGCATGGCTTATGAGATTTCCCACTCCAGACACACACTCAGACATCTTCCCCTTTATTATGTAAGATATAAATTTTCAGTCTTATAAATAAGGAAAATTTAACTTGTTACATGTTTTTTATTTCTTTATTGTTATCAGTTTCAATATCCTATCCCATATTTCTAATTTGACTTGGCTTTATCTAGAGGACAGTTTCTATAAATTTAATCCAAAGTACTTATATCCAAAGTACATGTATCCAAATACTCAAATACATATTGCTTAATTTTGGAAATTTGTTAAATACCTGATATGTTTTGCAACTTTTGTTTTGCAACAATAGTTTGTTGTAAGAGACATTTATTTTCTGTTAAAATCTGTTTTGAATCCAGTTATGTCATCATATTTGTTGAAGTGGTAATGGTGGACTGACATTCAGTTTTGCATTTGTAGATGTTAGAAATGGTAATGCAGGTGCAAGTTTAGTGCGCTATCCTGACAATCTGAACCTAAAAGGTATAGTTTATTAAAAAATTTACTTTTTTGAAATTTTGATATATAAATTTTCATTTAAGTTTTGAAACTTTATACAAATGCAGATTATTTTATGTATTACAGATTTATATTATTTTATCGTTGCACCTACATTGTGTTATGAACTGAATTTTCCTCGTTCATCTCGAATAAGGAAGAGGTTTTTGATAAAACGTGTATTAGAAATGGTATGTCAATTGCTAATTTATTTATTTTAAAAAATAATTATTGTTTATAAAATTGACTACAGTGAATACTGTAGGTAGATCTAAATGGGGAAGTCATGCCAAAAAAGATGAAAAGTGCTAGTCCTAAGGTAGAAGTTAATTTGTAATTAGATTTATTATCAAGACCAGCATCCACTCCAAATTAATTCAAATCAAGTGATTGTTTCTGAATACAGTTATAGTTACTATTAACACTATATGCACAGTCGACAAGCATAAATAGATAATTAAGATTGAAGAAAAATGAACAACAGTCAAGAAATTATGAGGAAACATGTCTAAGTCATTCTAGTCATGAAAGAAAATCAAGTAGTGTACAGGAAGAAGAGAGGAAAAAGAATGGGTAGCCAATGGAAAATAAAGGTTTTACGGAGTGGAATTTAAACTTAACCCAAGGAGGATAGGTTGGTAATAAACAAATATTATTAAACTAGGGTAAAATGAATGAACAAGAATAAAAGACAAAGGGTTTTCTGAAATATGTGAAAATTGAATGAAAAAAAGTGTCAAATACACCAAAAATGTGCGTTGCAAATCATTGTTGTAGGTAGACTGTTGCATATTTTATAGAAAGTAATTAATTCAAACTATTAAATATTTATGAATATTATTTATCTATAGTAATAAAGGAAGATATAATTAAATATTTATGAACATTAAATGTTTATGAACATTATTTATCTATAATAATAAAGATGTCTGTTGATCTGTGTGTTGTCTGCAGCAGAAAACTAAGCAACATATGGCTATGAAATTTGGTACACAGGTACTTCAGGACCTGAGAAGGTGCACTTCAGTGTTATTTTTTTTAAAATTTGAATTAATATTGTAGTTATGATTTAGTACAATTTTCGCACAAATGCATTCCTTAGTGACCGAAAATATTATTTCAGTATTTCCAACTTAGCACCATCAGAAAGATAGAAAAATTCTCTTAAAAACAAGCTTTGAGCAGAGTCCATGCAATTAATAGTCAGATTTTTGTGAACTTTAAAAATATATAGTTTTTGTGTGTTGAAGATATAATCTATCAATCTTCGATCTATAATAATAACAGAATATGTCTGTTTGTGTCATCTGTAGTGGAAAATTTAAGTGATGCATGGCCATGAAATTTGCTACACAGATACTTCAGGACCTGGAAAAGTGCACCATGTTGTTTTTTTAAAATTCAAATTAGTTTTTTATTTATTTAATGTTTTAGTATGATTTTCACACAAAGGAGTACTTTAGTAACCGGAAATCTAATCTCAGAATTTCCATCTTGACACCATCAGACAAATAAAAAAATTCTCTTTCAAACAAACGGAACAGAATCGATACAATTAATAGTTGGATTTTCATGAATTTCACTTTTGAAAGTGAAAGCCCTGATTTGATATTGTAGCTTTCATCTTAACACCATCGGCACAGCAGGTTTTTTTTTTTTTTCTTTTGTTTTCGCTATTGTTATAAGCATTCGTATTGTTAAAGTTTTTTCAGTTTTCGAGAATTTGCTGTGAGTTACAGTGTAATTACAATCAAAAATTAATATTTAATTCTTGGCAACGCTTTGTATATTTTCTAGAATGTTCCAATGTTGCTCTTAGTTTAAGATGCAAATCCCTGATAAAACTACACCGGAACTCACAGCGAATTCACAAAATCCAAAGTACATTTTAACAATATGCTCACTAATAACAAAAATAAAATACACATGGCTACACCAAAACTGTTCATCTCTGGGCAATGCTTAGTATATTTTCTAGTATATTTATATATATACATATATATATATATATGTGTGTGTGTTACAAAAATGGATTAATAACTAATATCAAGTAATTAATGACAAAACATTAAAACAATAAAATAACCAAAGCAGTTAAAACACGGCTACCATACCGAAAAAGGAAAAGAACAGCACTAGACTTAATGTTGGAGGTTAATTCAAATTAGATACCTCCTCAGGTTGGTTTGAGCATCCAATCTAAATTAACCCTCCCTTTATTGGTGGTTGACGAGCCTGCACATCGACTGCAAACTTGCATTTGAGGACCGTAGTCATACATTCGCATTGGAGAAAACTTTGCCCTAAAGGATGGTAGTTACGGATGCGCGTTTTCATATGGAATGTTTTATTTGAATTTATTTGTGTACTGAAGGTGTTAAATGTTCATGCGAACATCTCCAATGTATTTTGCAGATACTTGACCTTGGCATAGGGAGGATCCAATGAATCATTTCTCCATCTGGAGCAGTGAAACCTGGTTTTGTAATATAAACAAATAGAGCACTTCTTGTAGCCTCTGCTATTTTATAATTGAGTTTCGGTTTTCGTTTTGATTTTAGCTTAATGATTTTAATGGTGAATCATAGGAATATAAGAGTGTATTTTTTTTTAAGTTTGGATTTTATAGGAATGTGCAGAAGTGAAATTATTAGGTTATTTCAGATAAAAGAATGGCTGGACCAAGACATTTCTTTCTGTGGAAGAATATACACGTATGATAAACGAACTGGATAGTAATGAAAGTGATGCAGATAGTAAAGCTTTGTGGAACTGTGATATTTCTGAACATGAATCTAAAAATGCAAGAGATTCTTTAGATTCTAAGCGTACTATTATTACAATGCCGCCAGCTTCAGTAGCTGTTTCTGCGAATGATGTTTGGATAGGAGATTTGAAAGATCTGAATACTTTTGAGTTTTTGAGCATACTTGAAGTCAATCACAATATTTTGCTACCTAATTTAGATAAGGAAATTTATTTTTTTTAGCATATTTTTCGATGATGAATATTAGAATTCATAGTAAAAGCAACTAACGAGTATTTTGTATTGAGATTTGTATGAAAAATATACATCAAATTGAAAATAAGTATTTCTTTTATTCCTGAAAAAAGTAGATTGTTGTGGTGAACAGGTAATTTTTAGTGAATAATAAGTAATTTTTTTCGAAAGATAAGCTTAGTGCAAAAAATTAGCTGTTCTTTGGGAACAGTTCGGAAGTAAAGTGCTCCGTCCTTTGGGCCACGACAGTTCCGGAATGCCGCTGTCCACAAAGGGTTAACCCAAACAAAAGCTTTTTTCAGATATGGCAGTAGTTTGTTACTATAAATACCATAACCCAGATTACAAGCTTAAATAGAGGATAAAAATTAAAAGATTATTAAGAAATCAAGTATTACCACGAACCATAAGGCAAGACTCCCTATATCACATGCAATGCTGGTCAGCAGTTGAGATTGAATGACAAAGTTTAACGTTAAGTCGTAAAAACTCGAAACACGAACTAAATTTTAAGTGGGGCTATTTCAAGACTACCCACCAAATTTCATCAAATTCGGTTCAGCCGTACTCCCGTGATGTTGAATCATACATACATACTTTTCTTCTTTATATATATAGATATAATAAATAATAGTGTTTTTTTTAAAATTTAAATTAGTAGCCGCCATAATTGGGAATATAGCCTTGGATGATATCAAGTGGTATTTGATACACTTAGTTAATGATATTAATAATGAACTTGGGAGGATATTATATGCAGTATTTTTAATAATTCTATGTAATGAGCCAATTTATAATTGTCGTCAGAAATTTTATTTATTCTAAAAACCTGGTTTAATGTAATATTTCTGAGCACTGATAGATGCAAACAAGATTTAAAATGTTGAATTTTAGAAGTATTAAAATTTAGACTTTTATCACAAGTTTATAAACAGATTTGCAACATTGGAATTGTTATTACTAGCATTTAATTGTAAGTTATTAGGATAAAAGTTGAAAACAATAGGATTATTATTATGGGATACATATAGTATATCATCTAAATATCTATATATGAGCATATTATGTAAACTGTGATTATAGTTTTTTTCATAGAAGTATAAATATAGATTGGTTAATAATGGTGAGGCACACCCCCCTTGTGGGATACCAAACTGTTGCTTAAAAAATGAACTACCATGTTGAATATAATTTTTATAGAGTGAAACTAAGTAATTTTTTAACGAGGAATGATGAATATTTTGTTCAAATACTGTTCAAAATTGTTCAAAATTATATTGTTTAAAATTTTTTTAAATAATTTTATAAAGATCATCAATATCTATATTATTAAACAAGTCTTTAAAATCATAGGTATATCTACTATGAATATTAGTATGAGTTTTTAATGTCTTAACTAATTCAAAACTGTTTTTTGCAATGACTATTATTTGAAATGTCAGCTAACAAAGAAATTGCATTTAAAATTTTTAGTAATAGTTTATCAACAATAGTAAGGTAAGAATTATAGCCACTAGTAATTGTTCGAAAGCCACAGGATAAGATTTTAGAATTAGCATTGTATAAATTATAAATAGAATTATTAAGAATGTGTGATTTAAGGGTACTTATATAATAATACTCACAAATGATATAGTAGTTACTATTAGCTTTATCTACAAAAGTAATAATTTTATTTTTGATTTCTTTAATTTCCTTTTAGATTAAGCTAACTTTATATGATTTATCAATATTATTATATATATATATATATATATATATATATATATATATATATATATATATATATATATATATATATATATATAATATAAATTAGTAAATCCAATGTTAGAATGTATGTAGTAACTCATAATACACTATTCCAAAATTTTCTACAAAATACAAAGAAATAAAAGAAATTAAGACATAAAGAGGAAATAATAAAGCGTAATGCAGGTCATAAGGACAAAGACAATCAACAAATTTCAAAAATGAGGAATGAAAATAAGAAAACAAAAAAATCAAGCAAAAAAGCTTGCACATGGAAGAGCTTTAGGCTTAAGATAAGTTCATTTTGAAAAAATTCTCTTCGGGTCCATATATCCCTTCGAAATGAACACAAAAATGCTTGTTTCTGAAACACAAGATAGATTTTATCTATAAACTTGTGTTATATGGACGACAAGCATATAGATTGGAACAATAAAGGAAACATAAATACCTTAAAATACACTTCATTAGTGCAACCATGACAAGCAAAATATGGCTAGACCAATGTTGATATAGTGATTAAAGTATTGCTCTATAAAAACGCTCCATGGTTTGAAGGCTTCTACTGGCATTTGATATTTATAGCTAATTTTATAGATAAACTTATTTAAATCATGGTATAAATCTTAACAACTTAGCTCATGTTTAAAATTAGTACTTAGTAGGTAAATGGTACTTAGTACTCAGTAGCATAATAGATCTTAGTGTATCCTATTTAATAATATCTAGATTTTCCATTATAACATGCCCATGGTGTAAATCTATGTAATCTTTGTATTTATTTAAATGACAATGGCAGTAACACGCTTTATCCAATTCATAATTTTTATTAGTATAGATTGATTTGGTTATTTGGTTATAATTGAAAATATAACTTCCTAGTGGTTTATCATATTTAAATGCTAATTTAGGATTTATAGGTTTGACTGGAAAGAAAGTGGATACCAATTTTAAAATATTATTAATCTTTATTTATTAATGACTGGATTAGTGAAATTCAAAGTACAATATTTGTTTATTTTAGTATTTTGAAGGTGATAGCTTGATGTTCAGATAGTTATGATGAGTAACATTTGCTAGATTCTCTTTGGCTTTTTTCACATATAATACAGATATGCCTTTTTTCCTTTTGAAAGTTGTTTTTGAAAGATATCTCATTGCTGACAGTATGATCATATTTGTTCTGTGTCAAATAGAAATAAGCCTTTCTTCCCATTGGCAGCTTAAAATCGTTTTGTTTAGTTCGGACTTATCAGCTAGATGGAAGAACATATGTAGTATTGCTCTTAAAAAAATAGTGTTAATTATTCTAATCTTAATTGACATTTTACACTTTTTTGTATGCCTTTTTTCTCATGAATTTATGTTAGAACAAATGCATGCTAATTATAGAAAGTGACTGTTCACAGTCAATAATAAACTCAGATCATAATGTTAAGTGTCGTGCAAAAAGATGTTCAATAAGCAGAACTACATTTTGAAAATCTTTTGATTTCCTTCTTGAGGGCAAAGAAGCTTGAACCTGAATGAAAAAGAAAATAATATTAATTAGAGGGATGGTGTGGGAGGTCATCCAGGTCCAGGTTTCTTTGTACTGAAGAAGTAAATCCAAAGATATCCAAAACACATGTCTTCTTACTAAGCTTTGTTTGCACAACATTACATGTTGTGATCTAGCTTATTACAAGTATATGTTGTTTATTGCAGGAGTTTGCAGTTCAGAGTGCATTGGATATGGCAAATCCTTTGCAATTTCAGTTTGTTCAGAAATATTTTTTAATCAGTTTTAAATCTATGTATTAAATAAATTTTTTTTTATAGAAATACCTGCATATTTATTACTAATACTCCCCCCCCCCCCATCCTAAAAAAATCATTATCTTCTGTTACTTGAAGCCTGTTATTCAGTTGACAATTCTAGGATGCTGAATGAAAACATAGTAGTTCAGTTTTTACACCTGATTGAATTTAACTGTAAAAACATCATTAATACTCTATTGTCAAATGGAAAGGAGATTGTTCTACAGTGGATCCCCAGCCATTGTGGCTTGTGGGGAAATGAAAAAGCAGACAACCTGGCAAAAGAGGCATCTCTTATGGACCCACCTGTGTCGCCTGCTAATTTGAGAAATGTTAAAATTCAAATCAGGCAGAAAATTCGAAGTTTCCAAGCAACTGCCAGAAGAGAGCGGGTTGCGGGAAAATCTTGGGAAGGCCTACTGACATCTTGTCTTCCTCAAGAAACCTTCCTAGGGCTCTTGGGGTTTCATCTTTCCTATTGCTGACTGGACATGACTATCTGCGGGCACACTTTCACCGTTTTGGACTCGCTGACTCTCCTGACTGTATTCTGTGTGAGGAAAGTGTTGACATGAAAGACAGGCATCTCTGGAGTTGTTCTGCTCTCCAGGATGTCCGTACGTCTTCTTACTTCAAGACGCTCTCCACCCCTAGAGATACTTTGTATTTATATTGGACTGCAAGACTCCTTATGCTCGAGAGAGCAAATAATGAGGGACATAATTAAAAAAAAAAAAGAAAAAGATTTTTACACCACCTGAGCCCAAGGGGCGTGGTAGCCCATTGGTTAGCGCGCTGGAGTTGCACTCGGTAGGCCCGGGTTCGATTCCAGCCACTGCCAAAAACTGCCGCCGTGTTCATGCGGAGTACGATCACGTTAAACATGTGGGTCCGAAAGTCCTTCCGAGAGGTTGGTGGTAGGGGAAGGAGGGTACGGTCCCTGTGGATGCCTCCCCCACTGGGTTCCGGTCTAAATTGGGTAGCACTTCCCGACCGTCCAAACAGTTACCTTACACTTTCCTGGTAGGTCGGACGGTCTGGGTTTCAACAACAACACCTGAGCCCAAGTATAATATGGTTTGTGTATGTGTATTATGTGCTAGCAGAATCTTCTATTGCATGCTGTCTTAAAAGCAAATTTAAGTTAGTGGCATGTGAATTTCAATAAATGTTGAATCTGAAATTTAAGAGCATATTATATTTGCAGTAGATTAATGTTCAATCATGGTGGAAAAAAATGTTTGGTATAAGTTTACTCTTAGCAAATTAAAAAAACTAAAATAACTTCATTCATTAAAAGCAACATACAACACAAAATTAATAGTGTCAACTGGTTTCTAAGGTAGGAAACAACCTTCGTTGTCAAGGCGTGTCAGAAACGCAATTATCCCTTGCTTCTTTTTGTTTTGACAAAGAAGGCTGTTTCTTGCCTTTGAAACTAGTTGATACTATTAATTTTAATTTTGTGTTGCATGTTGCTTTTAATGAAGTTATTTTAGTTAGCAATTTGAGCTGTATGTAACTTTTATTTAATAGCTACATAAAACAATGTACAGATTTTCATTTTTCAGCATTAAATAACGTCGCAAAATTGGATTTCATAACTTTAACTGTTTTTTAAGGAAATTGGCATCTGAATTTTCAGTTTTACTTGAAATTACATAAATAAAAATGTCACTTTAAGGGAAATATATATATTCAACTTTTTGTTTATAGAAGCAAAATGAAAAGGAAACATATAGATATCCTTGATACAAAGAAAAGGCATTATAAAAAATTTATGTGCTGACCACATCGGTAGTTTTTGATCTGATAGCATTCCTTGGGGGCAAATTTTACTCCACTGCATGAAAATTTAAATTACAAAATGTATGTTATGAAATGTTATAAAGTATAATGAAAGTACTCTGAAAATATAAATATGCTTTTACTCATTCTGTTTATTTTTCAAAGTATTATATTATATTTACAAGATTTATACTTTTAGTTGTTCCTGATACAACTTAATCTGTGCTTCATTCAGCAGTGGATTATACCTACTATCAACAATTCCTTAAAACCTCTCCAGGTAAAAAAGTTCAATATGTTTTAATAGAATAATGGTTTTCAAACAGTCTATAATGAACTTTTGAAAGGTTGAAGCTAAAAATTCTGTGGCAGTGACTTTTTTATTTTGAATTTTTTAAACACTAGAAATGCATATAAAAGAAGTAATTTTTGTAAATTTCATAATTGTAAAAGCATTTTCAGTTATAAGCATTTGGAATTTCAATAAAATGATATGGAGTGTGCCCAAACTGACGAAGGTAGAAATTTGAAACTTTGCATATACAAGACTTTATCTGATGAGATAAATTTAAAGTTTTTGTTGTAACATTCTTTCAGCTATATCTCATGGATGATTAAAAACACAAACTTCATTTTTATGCCATCATGTGCAGAAAATAAAATCCTAATTAATTTTTCTTAATAATTATATTGGTGTATAATTAACTTTTCTTGAGATATTTTAATTTATAGTTAAGCTACAGCAAAAAATTTTTTTTTAATATTTTATTGATAGATTTTTTTATAGTTTTTGACTTAGTTGTGATGACTATGGTAACCGGGTTATATTTCAAATTTCGAAATTGGTTTTGGTTATTCTATTCTTTAAATCAAAGAATTGAAAATACTGATATAATTATCGATTTGTCTCAACATATTGAATAAAATGGCAACATATAGTGATCGGAGATGAAATGTTGTTACACTTATCACAATTTCCATGGAAACTGTAAAATGTGTGCCATTTTTATGCTTAAATTTGAAATGGTTTTTGATATATTCAGAACTTTTATTGTGTGGGTGTTACATGTTGTGACCAAGGGACATTTTGCCCATGGAACTGTCTAGTACATTCATATTATGTAAATTGTTTTGGGCCATTTGTAACATACCATTGAACAAAGATATACATACTTTGAACTTCATTCACAAACTGTTATTTTGAATTTTGTAAATATATATATATATATAATGGAGAGATCAAACAGTTGTACATCAAGGTTTTAAATCATATAATATACTGAAAAATTGGAATAGTAAAATTTTTTTCAGTTAGGTGGCACTAATATAGCCTCAATATATCAGAAATATCATTTGCTGTTTTTAAGGCATGAGACAATTGCAGACTCTTTTTTATCAATTAAAGAACATGATGTTTTTCTGGAGTAAACTTTTTAAAAATTGCAGCGTAATATTTTTCTAGCCATTATTATGGGAGTGTCATTGAAGAGTTTCAGAAGAAATACCCATGTTCTAAAAGTCTTAACAATGCAACATGTATGAGGTTAGTAGAGCATTTTCAAGAAACTGGATTTGTCAAAGTAAGAATAGATAGACCTTCCATTTTTAACTTAGGGTAAACTGTCTGAAATAGAGACTGTGTTACAGAAACTCTTCAATGACATGTTCATAAGAATGGTTAGAGAAATATTGTTCTAAAATAAAAGTTCTTTCACTTTGGAAAAATGTTATGTTCTTCTATAAGAAAGAAATCTGTAATTATTGTCTTTTGTCACATACAAAATTTAGGGGTCCCTCAAAATTGGGGGGGGGGGGCAGAGCTGTGGCCCTGGAGACCCATGTATTAATGTATTAATTAGGCCCTGGATGTGTGGAAACCCCAGGCCGTCCGACTCGTCCAGAGGACTTGAGTAACAAAGTGGACGACCGGGAAGGAGGCCCTGGATGTGTGTAACTTTTCAATCACTCTGTATTTTGATCCATAGTGCAGTTCAAGCTATTTTCTAGCACACACTACAGTACTGTCATTATTCTGGGAACTATCTTGTTTCTACATAAGAAATAATGCTATAAAAATCTTAATTTTATAGTAATTCAAGTTTTAATTTTCTTTTCTTTATTTTAGCTAGTTTTATTTTTTGTATAACTGCAAAATGTTTTGAATTGGGATGCTTTAATTATTATTCTCAGGGGTAAACAGATATCTCCTCAATCTAGGAGGCAGGCTAAAAAGTTAGGGGCCATATTTTGATTTACATTATTTTGCATTTTGATGATATTTGTTAGAAAGCACTTATGATAGTTACAATGGCATAACACAGAGGTGACACTCACACTTAAATTTTAATAAATTTTAATTTTTTTAAATCAATACTTACTATTTAAAGGCATTGATTATTTCAAACTTAAATAGGAGAAGCAAAAAAAACTTTTTTTTTTTTCTGTGAAAATTGGGAATTTTAGCATTTTTTAAAAATGTTTGTCACTCAGCTCAAGAGTTTAATTTTTCGTTGATTGAGGATTTTTTTTTTTGCCAATCTGCTAAATTTCCTTTCATCACTACTAATTTTATAGGTGCCACAGCTACCTGACACTTGGGGTTCATCCAGCCCTGATAATACTTTTCTTGTAAATGCCTTTTCTTATGTTATCAGTAACATGAAATTGTAAAATTTTTATATTTTTAAAATACTTTAATGTACGCTTTATACTAAAAATGAATTTATTAATTTTTGTATAATTATATAATACATTTATTCTTTTGTAGGAAATGGATTATTCTAGAATGCTTGAGAGGCTTTTAAAGCTAGCCGTAAGTTTAGTTTTATTCACATATTAAATATCCACATTTTGTATGATTTGTTGTTGATTCATTTTAGCAGTGGTTCAAAACACTAATATTTTTTAATGAATTTCAACTACTTTAGCAAACTGTAATATTTCATTTTACTATTAGTACTCCAAGAGCTTCATGTTAACCTAAATAAGCAGAACATTGCTTTTGGTAAAATTTCGGTGTTGTAGAATGTCCATTTGTAAACATCTTGTTTTGAAAAAAGAAATAATAGGTTTAAATCTTTCAATTAAAGTTAAGGTTATTATAATGTTTAATTATGAAATATTTAATGAATAATTTATTCTGTTTTGATCAGATTAATGTGATGAATATTTTATATTTGTTTTGAATTGATATATATGTTTAGTTGTGGTCTGGGATAGTCCAGTGGTTATGAAGAGAGGATCACATGAGGAGGACTCAAGTTCAATCCTCGTTGCTATAAAAAATTATCCAAGTTCAAAGTATGTTAAATTTGTGGGTCCGAAAGTCCTTCCGAAAGGTCAGGAGGAAGGAGAGTACTGTCCCTGTGGTTGTCATTCTTGTTGAGTTCCAGTTTAACTCGTGTCTGTGGCTTGAAACTACTGACTTTTTATATTGCAACACATACAGCCAGTTATTTTCTAAAATGCTTAAGAAATTTCAGAAAATGTAGCATGTTATTTTTAATCATTGTAATTTGGTTTTATTTTTAAAAAAATAGTCGTTCTCGTTTATCAAGAACCCGAGTACACAAACAGTTTTCTTTTGGACTTTAAATAAAATGTAGTATAATGATATTTTTGGTGTGTTATAATTCTTTTTTTTGTATGTAATGATAATTTTTTGTATGTAATGATAATTTGAAATCTTTTCATTTGTTCTGCATGTAAGCCTTTTTCAGACGAGAAATTAGTGCAATAAAATATTTTATTAATACTCTTATAGGTTCCTAATCATTTTATATGGTTGATATTCTTCTACTCATTTTTTCACTCATCTTTAAATGCGATAGCTGAAATTCTAAGGTTTGGTGATAGATATTTTTATAACGATTGGTGGTAAGTTTTTTTTTCATTTTTTATAACATTTTTTTATGTTTTTATACTTTTGCTGATAGGTGAACTGCCAAGAGTTCTAAACTTTTTGGTAAAAACCTGAACGTGTTTAAAAAAATGTTTTTTTTTTGTTTATAGCTTAAAGTTAATATTTTACATACACCTAACCCCAAAAATGTTTTTTTTTAACAGTGTTTCCACAGTTCTTGAAAGTCCTTGAAAAGTGTTTGAATTTTATTTTGTTATCAAGGGTCCTTGAAAGTGCCTGAATTGTACAATAGGTCATTGAAAGCCCTTGATTTTTTTTAAACTTTTAGTCTTGTTGCATAGTTTTACCCCAGGGTCTGAAAGTCCACTAGGATTATGCAACAATTGGCAATCATTCTTTGTTGCTGTCCAGAATGCCGAACATATGGTTAAGGGTTTTTTAATCCTTACATTCCTGTATTTGAAAGATCTTGGTTATATGGTCTTTGAAACATAAAATTTAGCTCCTTTAATTGTCCTTGAAAAGTGCATGACTTTTGTTTATAGAAAACCGCGAGAAACTTGTTTAAATGAAATAAATTAGTGTACGTAGGTTCAGCTTTTCTATTGCTATATTGTTTTGAAAAAGCATTCCCGAAAAATTTGTTTCAAGCTTTTTATATGGCTTAAAAATAATGTAAAAAGCATCATTCTAAAGAAGTATTTTTTCCCCTACGGCACAAATTAGAATAATGTCTTATAGATTAAAATTGTTCTGTGTATTGTGTACAAAGTGTTCTTTACTATTCTCAGGAATGCAGAATCAGTGCAGTATTTCTGGCAGAATTGGAATATTCCTGTCCATAAATGGTGTGTACGCCATTTATACATTCCCTTGTTGCGCTGTGGTTTTACCAAATCCCATGCTTCAACTGCAGTCTTCTTTGTTTCTGCATTTTTTCATGAGGTATTTTATAATATAATATTGCTTTGCAGACTTTGTATTTGTGCTGATTATGCTATTATATGAATATTTGGTATTAGTATCAGGGCTGTACCTATATCCAACTCTGATACTGACATAAATAATAAAAAACTTTTAATTTTTCATATCAGATTTTTATTGGTAAATATTTGATGTTTTTAAAATTTATTGCCTAAAAACTATTTAAAAAAAAACTAAATTACAAAGTTTAAAAACTACATTTGAAATATTCAGTTAAAAAATTAAATATTTAAAAATAAAATTATTTTTAAATAGATTTTTTTGGAGTCTGAGTTAGTATATTTTTACCAACTTCACCCCAAACTGCTATCAACTCCATGTCTCTGATTCCACAGCCCTGATCAGTATGTATATGTTGATAACAGTGTCAAGGTCAATTACATATGTAATTTACATTGTGTTAGTCAGTGGTTTTCAACCAGTGCTCCATGGCGCCCTGGGGTGCCTTGAATGAAAGGGGCAATGTGGGTGGATGTGATTATTGCTTTTGTTCCAAAAAATATTAAAAATTTGAATGGGCTGCTATCGAGACAGCATGGCTGAACATTTCTCTTAGAGACTTCTGCCGATTAGTTGAGTCCATGCCACATTGAGTTGCCACTCATCGTTGAGTTAAATGCGACTCAATACGATATTAGAGAGGTATCCCATGATTTTTGGCACTTGAGTGTATGTACTATGACCTCTGAATCATTGCTAAGTTAATTTTTGCAGATAAAAATGTTTTTGTTATATTAAACAGCATGATTCATTTTATGATTTTTGTATATATTATAAGAATGAAATTCATCTTTATTTTCTTTTGGAATAATTTATGGAATAAATGTTATAAGTGGGTAAGCACCAATCTACAAATTATTCAGTTTTTCCAGTTATAAATTGTGGGTAATAATTAATTAGTATCTTGATTTGAATATCTTAATTACCACTTGTTTTATAATTATTCTTTTGTAACAGTTAAGCCAACTTCAATGGATTTGTAGTTTATCTGCAAAAATGCATTCATATGAAACAACCCAACAGTTTACTAAAATCAGGATTAAATTCGATGCATATCCTGTTACATGATTTTTAAAGGATTATGATCTTACAACGTGATACAAATATTTGGAAGGTATAGCTAGCATCTAAGTAATCTATAAAGAGTGCATCTTTTTAGATATTTTATCCTTTATACAAATATATACAGATGATCGAAACAAAATTTTGAAAGTAGATTAAAAGAAGGATAAAAGCAAGATTAAAATATTTGTGGAATCTAATAAAATAGACTTAGTTCGATTGTAGTATTTGTACACTTGATGATTAAATTGAGTTAAAGAAAGCATATTATAGTTAAAGCTATCTTATAATAAAATGGTAAGAATCCTTGAAAAATTTTGCTAAAGTTATAAATTTGTCATTAAAATATAAGTTTTTGTGGATTTTTTTATTACTATAAATTTGCTATATCAAATTTTAATACATTTAAACATGTTTGATTATGTTATGACAACCGCTTGTTAGTAATTGATATTTTGTATTATATAATCATTCATTTAATTCTATTTTTATTACTTTTATAATGTGCAATATAAATTGTTATGAGTAATTTTAAAATTGCAGTAAGTGACTGAATATTGAAATTTATTAAATTTTGCTTGTGGTTAATTAATTTTTACTGTTCACTTTTCAGTATCTTGTCAGTGTTCCTTTAAAGATGTTTAGGGTCTGGGCTTTTCTAGGAATGCTTGGACAAGTAAGTTTTTCTCCACATTTTGAAATACCATATTATATTTACTTGCACGTTATTTAAATCAAATACATAATTTCGAGTGGGAATAATGTACACACATTATTATCGTACGCTGAATGGCAACAAGTACATGTTCAACGATTTGAGTTTGTTTACGTTATTCTTTTTCAATAAAGTAAGAAATTACATTATTTTAAAATAACTTTTTGCAATAATGACACTTTATGCACAATACTTTTTTCTTATTTTATAACTTTTAGTTGTTTAACTAAATCACCAGAGTAAGAGTTTCATATATTTACCAAAGATTCTCTACAAGTGTACTGTTAGGCTTAACCATCATTTAGCGCTGTTATGGAGGGATCCTCCTTTACTATTAATCTTATTATTTAATTATTTATATTTATTTTGATATTTATGTAAATTACATTTAATTTTTCTAAGTTATTATATTTATATATTTAATCATTAAATTTACTTAAATTATACTATTATATCATTGTTTCCAATTTGGCCTGATTGTATAGTTTTAAAAATAAAGTTTACTTTTATAATTATTATTTGTTTCTTATTTACTTTGTTTATTACTTACAGCTTGGTCTGTGCTCAACTATGTAACACCTTTCAAAACACTTCAACATCATATAACTTCTAAAAATTCCACTTACCTTTAAATAAATAAATAGCACAGCCAACAACAACTAAAGAATCACAACTCTTATTGTTAAATTAAAAATTTACTTTTATTAACAGCAATTAAAAAATATCATCCTATTCATTATTACTTAAGTTGAATGTATAGTGGTAAGTAGTACATTGCATTAATTAAATCAATTACATTAAAATTCAATTAAAGAAACCTCGTTAGCAAATTAAAATAACCAAACTATCACAATTTCTCAGGTACAGAATCCACTCTGGTCTGAAGACCAGAGTTTGGTCTGCCTGAAGCTGGCTGTCCACCCCTACAAAAATGTTAGATTTAAATAAAAATATTTAGAACTACGAATACAGTACATTACGCTACATAAATATTCAACCATAGGAGACACATAATATTGGTGACTATTGGAAAACATTAAGCGCAAGACTTTTTCGCGTCACATGTTAACCACTAAACTTCTTGCTTAAAACTTATTGGAAACATGAGTTGGAAACACTCATTGGAAACACACAAGGCTTTTCATTTTAGAGCAACCAGCCCTTGCAGAAAATCAAATACCATCTTTAGTACTGGCAATTTAAACAGAGCCGGCAGTTTGATGTAGATCACGGTTAGGTGGGAGAAGGCGAGCCCGGGCACTCAGCACTCTTAGATCAATGCCGGCAGTAGGACAGGATTTCACTTTAGAGCAAACAGTGCTTGCAGAAAAAAAAACGAACACCATCTTTAGCTGAACATCACCGAACACCATCTTTAGCTGAACATCACCGAACACCATCTTTAGCTGACATCACCGAACACCATCTTTAGCTGAACATCACCGAACACCATCTTTAGCTGACAGACAATTGAAGCAGAATTGTCACTTTGACGAGGATCCCTGCAAATGCGCTGGAACTCTGAGGCAAGCATTTAGGAATGCCTAGGGCTTAGAAATTTTATCAACCTCAATTCATCTGCTGCTTTAGAATCGAATAAATAGCATTCTTACGGCGACCGCGGGATACGGGCGCCCTTGCCTTGGGGCCCCGTCCCACAGATCTTCGTAGCAACAAAGAAAACCACCTCTTTCAAAAGCCGGTCAGGAATCGAAAAGCTAGGCAACACGCCTGCCTCCCAGGAGACGCCAAACTTGGCGAGTGAAAACCCGTGCTCCACGCCGAGCGCCCACGCATACACTCCGGAAATAAAGACGCTGTTATGCCAAGAACCATTAAACGGATAACTTCCGCCAAGCGGCAACCCGCTGCGCAGCAACCCGCTGCGCAGCAACCCCACCGGATGTGCTTGGCACCCCTTTTGCAGGTGTCCAGCAGATAAACCGTGTGAAGGCCAAATTTTGCCTAAAAATGCATCTTTTTTTCCTCACTCTCGTGAATGAAGTGACGTGAAGTTATAACCCGAGAGCGAGAAGCCGAAAGATTAACAAAAGATATTTTAACGTTTAAGAATGCATTGCGTATAATTTTGAATAATGAAATCAAGGAAAAAGATAACAAATTACGTTAAAAGGGGAATAAATCGCCGAAATATTCAAAGACAACAAATAAATTTTGAATTTTGAAGGGAAAGGGGAAAATAACGAATTTTAAGCTATTACATAATTTTGAACTAATAATTAAAATTTTGAACCAAAAATCTCGGCATAACAGCACTTCTGCCATAATTCTCTGGTCACTTGAGGAAGTGAATATCAAATCCAATTTTATGAGATAATTTTGAGTTATGTTACTAAGGTAAATAATACTATATAAAATTTATACTAAAAATATTTTTTTAAAGATATGTTTGACATAAAAATATCAAACTTAAAGATCTTTTACACTTATAACTTTTAGTGAATAAAATTTTTCTTATGATTTTTCACTGGTATTTACTAGCTATAATATAATAACTGGTTGCATCCTACAGTTATTTAGCTTAGCATAAGAGAAAATTTGTTTCTCAAATTCTTTCCAGATCATTCATAAGCCCATCTGTTGACCTAGACGGCTTAATCTTTGCAGACTTGTAGTATCACCTATGGTACAGAAATTAACAGAGCCAGGTTTTTATTTATCACTCAGGGGCAGACAAAATGAGGGGTTGAAAAGTCTTTCCAGAGCTCCAGAAGATTCTTTGATGACCTATAAGGATAAATATTTGCACACTAATAGTATCAACCATTGGACAGAATTTAGCTTAATTAAAATTTTGATCCCCCCCCCCCCACACACACACACACCACCACCACCCAGGGATGGAGATTAAGATTTAAAAAAAAAATAATGTATTTCCAGATTCTCAAGCAGTCCTCTGGTGGCTTAGAAGATTAAATCTTTGTATACATAGTATTGCCAATTGGGATGGATTGTCACTTTTCTCCCACAATGGACAAAATATGGTGAGGACTAAAGTCTTTCAGATTCCTTCTGAAGGGATATAAAAGACTGAAATTTGATCATCAAGGCAGAACCTAACTGGTCAAATTTTTAATTAAGAAAACTATTTTTGATGTTAAGCACTATACACTACAAAATAAAATATATTAGAAAAAGCTGCAGCTTAATTTTTAAGGAGTGTTATTTTCCCAGTCTTCGACAGTCTTAAATACTAGTTTGGCTTGATTGCTTTAATCTGTATAGATTTTTGATTTGTAAAATTTGAAAATAACCTGAAATAATTTGAAATAAACCTGAAGAATTCGAGAAATTTCATTGCATTGTTTGGTAGCAAACCTTCATAACTTTTTCTAGATACTAAGTATATGTAAGGAAAAATATTGTGACATGTCAAACATTTGACTTTTAGATCTAATGGATTTACGCACAATTTTGCCAAATCAGAACATTGATATTTTTAAGGAGGGGTAACTGTGAGAGTTTTGGGACAGAATATCTTGGAACAAATTAGGCAATTTGAAGTATAGTGCAATTATTGCAATCAGTAAATGCAACAACCCTACTGATTTTGAGAAAGATCAAGTGTGTAGCAGGCTTTTTTTTTTTTTTTTTTTGAAATCCATAAAAAATAATCAAGCATGTTAAATAAGCCCTCATTTTATAAGTAATTTTTGCATTAAAAAATCACTGAAAGCTACTTTTAAAATATTGATATGTGCCATTTTCTTAAAATATTTCATATCGCATGCTGATTTATGCAAAAAAAAAGGTAAATAATTAAAAATAATTCAAGATAAATTTTAGAATTTATCACTCACTTCAAAAGTAAAATGGTTCCCTGACAGGTATTTCTTTCAGGAGACCATATAATTTTTGAAGAGTGTGTATGTGTGAGTAAATTATTAAAGCGCTGTAGCTATGGGGGTAAGGGTGGAGGCAGGGGTATTGGTGTTGTGGGTTATAAGGGGCATTTAGTTATATTCTGGATGCAATAGCTGTACTAATCTGTTGATAATCTAAAATTGCTCAACTATTAAACCGCATATAATTTTTATTTTGAAAATGTTACTAGTTATTTATTATATGTCAAGAAATACAGATGATACATTATGTATGCTCTGTGTTTCTTCCCTATCCCACAAAAACTGCTAACCACTGAATTGCCTTTCAGAATGCTCTATTATTAGACAAATGTATAAAACTTTATACATTTGTCTAATAATAGAGCAGAAAATTAATATTGTCAGCCTTTTTATCACATTTGACTAATTAATAATTTTATTGAATGGAAATTATTTAATTCTATAAATTTTCTCCAGAAAAATTTAACAAAAATGTCTATTTAATATTATTTCTATGAAAGGTTTAATTTTGTGTTTTTATTAATATTTTAATAACCCCTGGGTCTAAGCACTCGAAATATAGATGCAAATTACTCACAGGAAAGTTAAAAATTATCATACCTAATTTGGAAAAAAGGAACGAAATCTGTGGATTTATATATGCAATGGATGGACAGATATTTATAAAAAAAAATAATTTTATACATTAAATTTTATTATTTTGTGTTAAATCAAGCTATATTAAGTTAATTTTAAAAATTATTATAATTGTTACATTTTCTCCATTTTCAGTTACCTTACTCCATGTTTGTTGGAAAATATTTGCACAGCAACTATGGCAACATGGCAGTGTGGATTTCATTGATTATTGGTCAGCCCCTTTGCATCCTTATGTATTATCATGATTATTATGTGATAAACTTCCAGAATGTTGAAGCTGCTGCATAATAAGAATCCAACAAAATATCCTCCTAATAATGTGATTATTTTGTACCTGTCACTTCAGCTTGCAAATTAAGTAGTTTAATTCATTTCATGTATTTTCTATGAGGTTGTGTATCATAATTTTTTTTTATGTGTCATATATATATATTTGTGTGTTATCGTGATTGGACACACTGAAAAATTTAATATTCAGTGTATTTTTGTGCTTGAGTATATTAAGCAATTAAAATGTGACATTTTGCGGTATAAAATCATTCCTATGAATCTTTTGTGTAATTGTATATTTTTCATCTTAGTTTTCCTTGATAGTGTAAGTTTAAAAAAGAAAAGATGCTAATTAAAATTTTTTTCTTTAATTATATATTGCTAACTTTTTCAAATTATCAATATGATTTTTAATATGGTGATTTTATTGCAGTAAAACCTCATATAAAAAATTCATTACTAATAATATATGCTATTTTGTTTGTTATAATTAATTAAAAATTTACTTTAATTATAATTAAAAAAATTAACATTTTTTCTATTTAAGTTTAAATGTGCAATAGTCATCGTAGAAAACATCCTTTCATGAAAGTAACTTTCTCAACTGATGAGTTAAGGATTCATTTTATTCAATGACATATACTTCTATTCTTACATTTAATGCATGTTATTATGTAACATTTATTAATAACTATTCATTATGTTATATAATTATGCAAAGCTAACAAGGAGAGGAACCTAGGTGTTTGTCGATTTTAAGTATACAGATCTATGTCTATTTGCCATTTTTACCAAGGGTTTTTTGAATATACAAGTGGACCATGTTAAGGTAGCTAGCAGCCCTTAAAGTTTCAGTATTGTCATATAATAAATTTCAAAGTGTGAAAAAAAAATCAAACTTATTTTTTAAAATTATATTTTATTCAAAGTAAATTAATTAAAATTTAAGAAAAAGAAAATAATAAAATGTAATGTAGGTATACATCTTTATATAGGAGAGGAGTTACCTCAAGAAGGTTTTAGAACATCCTGCAACTTTCAGGAAAACCAAATAAACAAAACACAAAAATAGCGGCGACATGGGACTTTGAACCCACAAACTACATTATGCGAGGTGGGAACATTGCGATTGCGCTATGCTGCCACGATGAAAAGTGTTTTGAAATTTATTATATATCAATACTGAAACTTTTAAGGGCTCCCAGCTTCCTTAATAAGGCTCATTTAGAAAAGTTACTTGTATATACAAAATGCACTTAGTAAGGGCTACAAATAGGCTTAGGTCTCAATTCTTAAATAAAAAACACCTTGGTACTTTTTCTCCTAAATTAACTGCTCATGAAATAGCCAGTGAGTTAAATTTTCATTTCATTGTATTTTGTGTGATACCATGAATGTTTTGAAAAATTGACTTAATTTTTAATGAATATTTTAATAATTTTTATGCAATGATAATTTACATGCAATTATTAAAATTTGCTAAACACATTAACTCATATCTAGTATATTAAGGATAGCTGTTTTTGAGCATCTAATTGAAATGATTTAAGGAGTTTTGTGCTAAAATCTTCGGAATATGCTGCATGTTATTTATTTATTTTATACATTTTTTAAAATGGGCTATGTATAAATTTGCATATAAAGGTCCTTTTAAATTTTTTACTAGCAGTTTAATGTGAATATTTTGAAAACACAGTCTAATGTGAATATTCTGAATGTCACCAATAAAAAATGTCCAAAAGATGAAATCAAAATATAATTTTGTAATAAAATTTTATTATAAATGTTTTTTTTTTTAAAATTGCTTAGTTTTATAATTAATTTTTTTTTTTTTTTTTTTTTTTTAAAGCATGCTTTAGAAGTTTTTTTTTATGTATTGTTGACATTTTATTTTCTCAATATTTAAAGTGATTTTAAAATTATAGTGCTAACCTATATTTTGTGCTTTAAAAAGATTGGATTAACATATTTAATTTAATATTAGTGAAATACATCGAAAGTATACTTTAAAAATTTTATAAAGCAAAATCTGTTGCAATTTCTTGCCAATAGATTTTTTTGTATATGAATAATGCTAAGTGAGGCTTAAATAATATCTCATGTAACCAAGTGCTAGAGTTTTAACAAAACGATATAAATTTGAAAAAAGTGGAAATAGGACTTAAAAGACGGAAACTTGATTAACAGGCACTTAGCTAACACCCCTCAGTTATAAACATTTCTAATTTAAATACCGTATGTATATACATTGTATCATATACTTAAGCAGAGCAATATAAAATGAAAAATTATCTGTGTGCATAATCACCAAGGCAAAAGTATCTGCAAATTTGAAAAGTTGAATCAACACATTGCTGACCGGCTATTTTAAGTCAAAACTATTCTGTACAGTTGGCTATTTTTCTGCAGTTTAATATAAAATGAAAACATCTAAATAAGCTTCAATAAACCTTACTTATACAGCATGTATTGAAATGAAATTTACTGAATATATTTAATATATTTTTTTTTTTTTGTCTATGGTATACTGTAAAGCATTTACTTACGTGAAATGGTACAGAAGTTTTACAAACATATTGAGTTTCACTGCACTTTCTTTTGTATGAGCATACTCTACATACTCTAGTGGGATTTTTTTTCCCTGCTAGTAACTATTTTTTCTAAAATATGGTCTTGCAATTTTCCTGAAAGCCTCAAAGGAGAAATCTTTATACGGGGCTTTTCTAGAGATCCCAGAAGAACTGCTAGGTTCTGTGCCACATTCAGTTAAATAATCAGCTATCCATTCTCTAGCTAATTCTCACAGGAAATGTTTGTATTTAATTTTTTTTTTGTAGATTATAATTGCAGTAAATTTTAAATGCATTGAATAAAGCACAATTGATGAAGAAGAGGACTATTTTTTATACCATTTTATAGTTTTGCAAAAGATACTACCGTTCGCCAAACACTGGTCTGCTTGATCGACACCTTTCATATACTTATTACAAATAAATGTAACTGGAAACATGAGTCTACTCGTGACCAGCCAGTAATGTTCAGACAAGAAAACATGAGTATACTCATGACCAGTCAGCAATTTTTAGACAAGAAAACATGAGTATACTCGTGACCAGTCAGCAATGTTCAGGCCTGAAAACATGAGTATACTCATTACCGGTCAGCAATGTTTCGCCATGCAAACATGAGTATACTCATGATCGATCAGCAAAGTGTTAAGGAAAAGGAAAAATATTTATTTAGATAAATGTTTAAGTAAATTTTCCACAACTTTTGAAGTATATAATAACAATAAAAATAGATAATTAAAAAATATCTTAAGTAAGTATTTCTGAATTATGGGTTCAGAATAGGACAAAATAGCCATGTAACTGTTGCATATGTAGCAAAGAATGAAAAAGGTTCATATTTTGGCAGAAAATCATCTGCAAAATTAGCTACAATTGAGAAAGTATCTGTTTACAGTGTATGCATATATATCTGCATTCTATAGCTCTTGAGTGTAAGTATTTTGTTTCTCAATGGACATTTTGAATAATGGAAGTAAACACAATTAAAATATGGTTTGCAGATTTTCAGAGAAACATTCTGACCACAGATTATTAGTAATTGAAAGGGGGAATTTGAAAGAACAAAAATTGTTAAAATTTTATATCAGATATCACATTTTGAATAATGGAAGTAAACACAATTAAAATATGGTTTGCAGATTTTCAGAGAAACATTCTGACCACAGATTATTACTAATTGAAAGGGGGAATTTGAAAGAACAAAAATTGTTAAAATTTTATATCAGATTGTAAATATCTGTGTATATCTGTTTGTATTAAAAACAGCATATTATACTTCAGATAGTTTCTAAGGGTATATTAGTTTCTTCAACTAAAAAAGAATTTTATTTTAATTTCCCAGTACATTACATTATCTATCCTAGTCTTTTTCAAACTTTTCTGGTCATGAATCTTTTTGACAGTCAATTAGATGGTACGTTATCTATTCCAATGTTCTTTTTTTTGAGGGGGGGGGGGGGTCATGGACCCTTTTGACACTCAATTATATGGAAGAACCCCAAAATGAGGAAAAGTCCATTGTGATCTAAATTATGCATTCAAAATTCTATGCATTTTTTAAAAAGTAAATTTACACAAAACTGTCACATCGCAAAACCCGTTGAATACTATTACCCCGTGGTTCAGAAGAACATACATTGAAAAACACTGATTTATCCTATTAAATATTTTAACATGTGATATGTGCAACTTTTCAATCATCCTGTATAATAAATTATGTATACACTTGCAAAATTTTTAGTTATAGACATGTAGTTAATCAATAAGGATATGTTATATTTTCTTTATTTTTTCTTTTTAAGAAAACCAGTTTAGTTTTACTTAAAGAACCTGTTAAAATCACAATAAATATAATTGCTACTTGAGAGAATACAAATTTTTAGTATTTTCTCAATAGAAGTAAACTACATTTTCATATGCCTACTTTTAATAAAGGAGTCAAAGAATTTGCAACCAGATAAAAGTTTTGCAGCTCATTATTGTGTAATTGTAAATGAAGATGCCAATAACTTCATTATTTTGTTGAAATTATTTAAACATAAATTTATGTTATAGCAATTATTTTTTTAGAATATTTTTGCATGCAAGCATATTTTGATATTTTATTTTCAGTACCTTATTGATGCTGTGCATTATCTTCCTATTAGAAATAAATACATATCTATTGCACTGTTATCATAATTTTTCAGTTCCTTTAATGGTGCTCTTTAGTGTAGCCAAAGATATATTTTATTGTATTGACTTCTGTTGTAATGTAAGTTATTCCAATCTAAATCGTTATTTGTATGTAAATAAAAAAATATTTTTATATATGTAATTTTCCTCATGTTGAAATGTGTTGATGGGCTGTTTGAATATTAAAAGATGTATTGGGGATTGTATGAATAATGTTACTAACTGATAATAATTATATTGAGATCAATGAAATGTATTTTGTATCTATGAAATTCTTATGTAGCATTGGTATTATTAATGATTGTGCAATGGGTTTTGATTGGTAAAAACTATTTTAAAATGTTATTTGCCCTCGATTTGTTTTCATAATCAATTACGAATTGTAAATTAGATTCACGAGTTGAAAACTATTCTGAATAATAATTTTTAAATATATAGCTTTTTATTTTTGTATTTTACACTATTTATATTTAAATAAATTTGATTTTCTTAAGCTATGAATGGTGTTTTTATGTATTGCATAATTAATGGTTTTTGTATGATGAATTGGAGCCATTTGTATGAAGTATGCTTAGTGAGGATTGGTATCTTTTAACATTTATAATTTTGGAGTTCATTTGAAAACTTTTAAAGAATATTGTTTATGGTGGAGCTGATTACTAATTATTAATTTATTATGATATTTTACTGTAAACACTTACTAACTAATATAAATGATAACTTTTGAGTGTAAATTGTTTTACTAATTATGTATTTTTATTATTCATTTTTGCAATATATGTGATTGCCACTTGCCATAAATATTTATGTATTATTTTGTCAATAAAGTGATATGTCATTTTAGTTATTACTATAATGTGTTGATACACAATTCTTAATGTTTTTGTCTTGTTGTAAACTAAAAAAATTAACAAGGTTTTTATTGCCATCTTTCAAATTGTATGAATATTAATAAGCTTATTAAATTATGGCCATGAGGGATATTTTGTATATTAAAAACTTTACAATGAAATGTGCAGTCTAACCTTGTTAATGTGAATAAAGTGATAAAAAATTGTCTGTGTTAAAAGTAGTGGATGTAATGAAGGCAAAAATAATTATTTTTCGAATACAAAGCTAGTTTGAGAAAAATAATCTGTGTTAAGCATGTCCACGTTAAAAAGTTTTAACTATATTATATTGTAAAATATAATTATTTTTTTGTATTTTCCAAATATCTAATTTCTTTAATGTTTTACGAATGTTTTTAATGTTAAACGTTGAACATTATGATGCAAGCTTGTTTTGAAATGTGTGATGAGAGAAATGTTGTTAGATTTAATGACTGTGTTAACGTAATTGTTTGTAACCCGACTGTTGTGCCAAACATTGATATTCTTAAATGTTTTATATTGGATTATAAAACTTGAATGTTTTTGACATACTGTGTTTTGTTGTAAAGTAGATGATTTTATAATGTTGATGTCTATTTTATAATTTATAATGAACTTCTGCCACTAGTGCATGAACAAAAATTAATATATTATTTTGTGTATTACTACTCCCTCTTTTCAAAGTCTAAGTTGCATCATTAAATCAAAGTGATAAAACTAACCATGGAAAGAGTTTCAATGTATTATACTAGAAAACTACTTGGCTTCCAATTGCTAAAAATCTACACTTTATTGAAACATTAAATAATGTTTATTTAAGATATCTATACATATCTTAAATATTATAATGTTTATACAAATTCAGGTTCTACAACCAAACCACAATTGTTTCAAGTTCAGTTTATGAAAATGAAAGAAAATATTATTTTTCTTAATAATTTAAAATCATTATATTTTTCTAACTAGCAGATATACTCGGCATTGTTCAGGATTAAAAATGTGCAAATTTTAGTACAATTATAAATGATATTGTTCCTCAAAAATGTTTATTAAAATAATTAATTTAATTAAAAAAACATCAGTAAGAATCTGTGTTCTTGCTATGTAAATTATTTTCAATTAGAAATTTAAACAATTAGATATCCTGGTCCAGTTTGTAAACCAATTTACAAAAATCTCAAAGGTTGGACATGGAAGCACTAAATTGGTATTAAAAGTTATACCCATGTTATTTTTATCCTGCTTCAACAATTGGTTAAACACAATAGAAAATATAGTAATTTGAAAAATCTTTGCCTAAATAAAACAGATGACTTAAGAAATTTAAAATATCAATCATTTCAAGCATATTGTATCCCAAAACCATAACTGATATAATGTGTGTAATCAAAAATATAATACCATTCATTTATACAATTTATTTTGGTATTCATTTTTTTGTTATCTAAATTAGACAGATTAATTGAAAGTTGTCTGCTGTATAAACACATGAGTTTCTGCCATGGCTAAGCAACAGGATGCACATTTCTTCAAATGAAGTTTCATAAAATAATCAATCCTCTACACTTTGCTATTTCTATGGAAGTGCTTTTTATTAATATCTCAACAACTCTTGAGCCTAGAAACTCAAAACATGTTACCCACAGAGTAGGATAACTATAGCAAATTTGAAAAAGAAAATCATTGAAAATTTTGTGTACTGACAAACAAATAGATTTTCAATTTTATATATTAAGTTAGGTATATTTTTTTTCATATGTTTAATTTTTATATTATTTATCATTCCTTTAAATTACATACAATACTAGCAGTATACCCGTTTTTCATACGGGCTATACAATATGAAGAAATCTAAAACTCATAATCGTGTTCAAATTCCTATGGTATTTTAACTGACATTGTTATTTAAAGCATTCTATTAAAATATTTAAATTAATGCTTCTAAAAAAAGTTTAAGAATCACTATTCCTATTATACAAAATTATTGTCATAAGATCTAAAGAATGAACCATCCTGGTCTAGTCCCATTTGTAAAAATTTTTTTACAGAAAATATGAAATTGAATCAATATATGCCAAAATAAAAGTGCTAAAATTGTATGAAAAGATATACCCAAAAGATTTCTGTGATAATAAATAGACGTTATAAATTGAACATATCAGCAATTTCTGTAATTTTTATGCCTGAAGGCCGTAATTGATATAATCCAGTCAAAAATGCAATTTCGATAAAATTTATGTTACATAGATTTCTTCATTAAATCAGAAAAGTTTTTAAAAAAATCTCTGTCACATAAACATTGGATTTAAATCCATTGCTAAGCAACATATCACTTTCTTCAAATAAATTTTCGGAAAAAATATTGTCTGTATAATTCTATGTCTATGGAAGGTGTAACTGTGTGTTTTTAATTAATATCTAAGCAAACCCTGGTCCTAGAAACATGGACTAAATTTTTAAGTGGAGGCTATTCCCACAAAATTTCATGAAATGTGGTGCAGCCTTTCTCTCATGATGATGAGACAAACATACATATAGACAAACAGATTTTCAATTATTTTTTTTTATATATACACTTTGAATTAATTTTATATAATATCTGTGCTACCTGGTGCTCAAATATTACATGCCTGGTGCTCAAACCTTATGCTCTGGTTACTTATCAGTAGTATAATAAATTTCATATTTTGGCTAGTTTTGTCATATTTCAAGAACTGTTTAAAAGATTTTTGCTTCCCATCTTTGAGCACGGACTTCCAAATTTAGAATGAGGACAGGAATGTTATGGAATTGTTTTACATGGAAATATTGGTGCTCTTCCTCTTTGTAAATTTGTTGTATTTTGTGTATTTCATGTCTGGTCAGTAATGTCATAGAATATAGCTTTATTGTGGATGCTCTTTTAAATAATATGTATCATATTTAAATGTAATTTGATTAAGTGGTATGCTACCTTAAATTATGTGCAATGTGGGAGCATGATTGTTTATTTAGAGTTTTTAACATCCACTTTCAGAACAAGAAATATTTAAACTGCTATTTAATGCTACATTTACCGTAGTAAAGATCAATGCTAAAGAAAAGCATTTTTTCTTTCCAAATATTACTTATATTTTTATGATTATATGATTTTCTTATTTTAATTTGCTCATTTTTATAAATATTTATTCTCTGAATATTTTGACACTGTCAAATTATTTTTTCTATATTGGTGCTCTTTATCTTATGTTTTATATGTGCTGGATGTAATTCAGGTATTGTATATTATTATATAAGAATTTTTTAGCTTTGTATGTTTTAAAATAGTAATAAATTAATTTTATTATATTGTAAAAGGTAGTTGTACAGAGTGTTTAATACTATTTCTTATATTTTGCTTGAGTCATGTTTGGAAGAAAAGTTTTTTTTCTTCGGTGGTAAAATGCTTTTTAAAAGGCAATATTAAAAATTTACAGTATCCACTTGCGTGTTAGTTCTATTTTCAGATTGGCTGGGTTGTTCTTCATTTTTTTTTTTTTTTTCTGATTGATTCTCTCAAGTGGACTCTTACTCCATGACTTGGGTGCATATGTATACCCCCTTTTTTATCTATTTGTGCCCATTTTGCCTTTTTGTTTAATATAATTTGTGTTTCATAAACATTGAATTTAAGATTTATTCCTTCAGTTGCTGGCTACATACACATGCAAATTAAAAATTGAATGTAGAATTCTTAAATGGATTTTTATGGTATTTACACAAAATAGAAAATCTAGTATTTTGTTTGCCCTTTTTATAAAAAAAAAAAATTCAATTAAAAATAATTGCACTTTCCATTTATTAGTTAAAATAAAACAATCTGGTCTTTTCCTGCATAAATCAGTTATCAAAATTATTCTCAACAGTGGCTAAGTACTATCAACATTAATACTTGGCCAATTTTGATTTCCAATAAAATATAATATGATCCATTACAAAATTGACTCTCATTTTTAATATTTTTTGCCATTTTTTCTGTAAGCATATGAATTCTTTTTGCATTTGAAATTTTAACTCCTAAAATGAAGCTGAAGTTCATCAAAATTGAAATTATTAGCTGTAGATTCAAATTTTGAAATTCAGTCATGAAGTAACGAATATGGGAATTCATCTAATTTTTTAATGATCTAATTAAACTAATGCATAGTCTCAAAACCTGCCATTAGGGGGCAAACAAGATGTCTGGCAACCTATGCAGTTAACAGCTATTCAGTGTTGGCGAGTTCTATCCAAAGCAAAAAATGATCCACTAATTGGAATCATGATTAATTTCTTAAATTAATGCAGTTTTATAAAATATTTAAAAGTTATTTTAATACTAAACAATAAACTTTGCCAAACATTTCTATTTTAATCACTTAATTTTCAGTTAGTTCTTTGCCTTAAGTTATAATTATTTATTAATTTACATTGCATTAAAATCTAAAATCAGTTGAACAAGCTTCAACAAACAAAACAGTAGTACATTTTGTCAAATAGTCTTTGCAATGATAATTGGATGAATTTTGATTGCGTCCAATTGAATGAGTGATTTCTTTATGAAAATAAATTATACATGTTATAATGTTGTATGGTGGATGTATTAAAATGTGAATTTGTAATGATAGTAGCTGCTGAGCAGCGAAAATGACTTTTTTAAATGGAATGCTTTTAAGATTGTATCTTTAAATGTATGCTGTTGTAAAATAAATTTCTAAATTTTTATATTGCATACTTTCTTGAATAACACTTATATTATAGTTTTTGTTAATATCATATTTTTGATGTGAATAATGTTTATGGTCTGGGTATCTACCTGAAATCAGAGCGTTATAAAAAATGCAAACACTTTGGACACATCCTAACCTAGTAGATAAAAATAGAAGCAATTTATGCTTGTTTTGACTGAAATAGAGTACAATTTATGTATATACAAAAATAATTTTAATATTTTAAAATTTTGAATTGTTTTTATCGAAAAATATAAAAAGCTGTTCCGCGTGAGTTTTTGCTTCACTTTGCTTTTTTTTCATTAGTAATATCTTCTAAATTATTAAAGATAGATTTAAAAAAAAAATTTTTTTTTTATATTTCCAATGGCAAGGCAAGTTACAGAACATGTACATGAACACAAAGAACAATGATGTAAAATAACAAAAATTGACCGAAGTCATTGAAGCCTTAAGAGTTCTCTAGCTGTCCAGTACAGGGCGGTCTCGGAGTCGTCAGAACTACAAAGCACCCTACATCGACACAGGTGGGCTCTATTCATAGGTTCCCTCATATCGCAAAGAGGGCAAAAAGGACAGTCATAAATACCAATTCTATGGAGATGCTCACTCAGGCAGTCATGACCCGTCACCAGCCGGAACAGAGCCACTGCCTCACGTCGCGGATTATCGGGTATATTATCGAGATCTTTACTACTCCAGTTCTTAGATTTGATACTATCTTGCATTTGTGTTTCAAATTTCAGCTTCAATAAATGATAGATGTAAACAGTTATAAAAATGTTCAGTAGGAACTTCAGTTTCTAGATTAATAACTTTTTTTTACAACGCTCTTATAGTTTTGTGGGGGCTGGCTCTTGTCACTCTCTGCTACAAATGACCTTTACCATATCTCTTGGTCTTAAGTTTGAACTTTACCCTGATCAATGGGATCTGCTGCAGTCTCCCCCCCCCCCCCATTAGTGACCACAGAACAAAACAAACACATAACTTTCTCTTTCCAATGCTGCTGATGATCTCAACCCCTCTTATGAGACAGCAGCACTACAGAAAAATGACTCGCACTTCCATTCCTCCTTTTTCCTGGCAAACACGGATGCTACATCCTTTTAATTGCACGCTTGAAGTGCATCACACATGCAACTAATCGAGGTAGTTTTATATGGATGAAGCTTAAGGGTTGCAATTGGCGTCAAAGATAAAGGCAGATGCTTTCAGGACGAATTTCTTGTGGACCCGTTTTCTTCTGAACTTGAACCTGTGCATTTCAATGGCGATTTCTGACAGAGAGTATTTGAGAAATATAAATGGTAAAAATCCGCACCACACAGTGACTTCGGGGGAATGAAGAGTCACCTGGCATAGTTCCTGTGGATTTTCGGTTGCCCAGATTCTGCAATTTTGTGTATTAACAGTTCCGTGGAGATGGAAGTGTGCTTCGTCAGTCCACAAAACATTCCAGGGCCATTCATCGTCCACTTGTATCCGAGCCAGAAATTGAAGTGCGAATATTTCACGTGCAACATTGTCCGCAGGTGGCAACTGTTGAACATGGGTCAATTTGTAAGGATAACATTTCAAAATGTGTTTCAAAATTTTTTGCACCGTACTGGAGGGTACGTCTAATGATCGGGCAATTCCACGTGCACTCATAGATGCATTAGCATTACGCTCTTCTAATGCTGTAGCTATGTCTTCCACTATCTCTCCATCAATTGCTTTCCGGCCCCTACCAGGTTTGATGTCCAAAGAGCCAGTCTCCAAATTTTAAAATCATTTTGCGCAAACTTTTGCCACACAGAGGACCAGATTTTAACTTCTTCAACATTCTGAACTTTCTAAGAGCTACTAAACAAGAGCTGTTATTCTCATAAAACAATTTGACAAGAAGAGCACAATCTTTTAATGATAGAGGCATTGCGACAGAACAATAGCGATTTTTAAGTTATGAGAAACAAGTTCCGCTCTTCCTTTTTTATAGCAAACGTTTATTGCAACGTCACTGTCTTATGCAAATTTGCAGCAGCATTTGAAGAGCAATTATGCAAAACAAGTTAAATCCACTTTTTGTGAAAAAGATACGACTTACGTTTGCTTAGAATTTAACATTGTTTCAATAGATGACATTTTTTTTTCATTACTTGCATGCATATGATGATGAAAGATCGACTTTTAATTCAGTATTCGAAGGACAGCATATTGGAATCGGATATTTTTCAGGAATAACCTAGGATTTACCTAACTTTAAACAATCTCAAGACGAAGAAATATACTAATAATGACTACCATTAAACTTCAGTATTTTGCAAAGTAGACTTAGCTCTTTATATAGGCATCCATTTGTGTATTTGGGAGTTTCAGAGAGAATAAGTTTCATTTCCCTTTAAAATCCCCTGTTAGGCGAGAATCTCAGTTAAGTAAAAGTGGTTGATAATTTTTTAGCGGATTCTCAGCATATTATAATTATAAGATATTTTTAAGTTTTCATAGTACAGTATATGTAAATAATTAATAAGCAATATTGTTTAGGGACAATGTTGACTACAGTGATTTTCAACTAATCTTATGTTCCAGATTTCTTACAAATTTTTAGTGCACTTTTTCATACATGGGCGCATGTAGAACGTTTTGCGGAAAGGGGGCGGGAGGGTGTAAATTCAAGAATAAAATGTATAACATTGTCTATCTAGATTGATGCTCTCCTTTGTTATTTTGAATATCCAAGAGGTAGAGTGTCCTCCCTTATCAGCGACCATGACTTCATATTTAATAAAATGGTTGTAAAAGTTCAACTAATTTAGAAATAAGCAAATATTTAAAATGTTATACTTTGTACAGTATTGTGGCAATTAATTGAGAAATGCTGTTTTTTTTATAAAATTCAGTTTTATTCAAGTTTTCTATGGATACATTTAAAACTAATAAGTGATATGACCTCCCCGAGACTTTATAACATCACAGACACGTTTCGGCATGGAATATACTAGACTAGCACATGTAGTTTTAATTTCAACGTCTCTGAACTATATGTCAATAACGGCCGAAATTAGCTTGTCCATCGTCGTACAGTCAAATTTGTGAAGCCGTTTTTTGACAATAGCCCACAAATTTTCTATGGGATTCAAGTCTGGTGAATTCCCGGGCCAATCCAGTACGGTAATATTTTTTTTTGAGCAGAAATTTTTGATTCGCTTCGAAGTGTGACATGGCGCGCTGTCTTGTTGGAAAACGCAATCTCCGTTCGGCCACAGTTTAGCCATGGTTGGAAGCACTTTTCGGGTCAATATGACTTCGTAACTGGCAATGTTCATCATTCCCTCTACGGGAACAAGAGATTCTGTCCCCAAAACGCTGAAACAACCCCAAAACATCTTTTTGGGCGGATGCTTGGGTGCTTGATTGATGTGGTGCTGATTGAGAGGTTCTCCTTGGCTCCTTCTCACGAACATAGATCTAAATCCCTGAACCACAAAATGTGTTTCGTCAGAAAAGAGAACTTTCTCCCAGTCCTTGTTTTGTATTTCCGTGCCCATGCCAACCTTTTTTTCTTCATGCGAAGCGTCAGAAGCTGCTTCTTGTACGGTCGACGTGCTCTCCGTCCGCGTTCTAACAGCCTGTATCGCACTGTTGAAGGGGCAATATCAACACCAGCTGCCACCATGGACTTAGACAGGTCAAAACTGGTTAATCGAGGATTTTTAACACTCATTCGATGTAAAGTTTTGTCGTCACGAGTCAAAGTTGATTTTTTTCGGCCGCATGTTCCAGAGCGGTTGGTTCCAGCATTTCCTGTTTCCTGAAACCGCTTCCAGATCCTCCCGACACATGCTGTACTCACTCCACATATTTTACCTATTTCCTCGAACGTCTTAGAAGTGTGTTCTCTAAGCGCAATCACTTTAGCACGTGTTTCCGCGCTGATATCCATGACGCTAATGAGCCCCGCAACAACTGAGAAACTACCACTGCGGAACACCTGCCACCTGGCGGAGGAATTTGAACACCTGCTACTTACCAGGTGCATACGAACACCTGCTACTTTGCTAATAACTGCAATTTGAACTCTGAGCTAATTTGGAGTGCTTCTTCCTAAGCTTACGTGTGATAAAACGAAAAAAATGACATTTCTCAATTAATTGCCACAATACTGTATGTATGTATCTTACATAGGTAATATGTTTTAAAATATTATGCATTTCATTCAATCTTAGCATTTTTTATGTTAAATTATTTTATTTTACTCAGCAAGGATATAAAACTTATTGAAAGTGTGAATTCCAATGTAAATTCACTTATTATATAAAAGTTAAAATGACAATAGCTTTGAGCCTCCCCAGTCAAGAATGTCATGCTACGCTACTGCATAGTAGCCAATGTGGCCATTACGTTTGCTTGTTCGCCGGCACGAAACTGCGCACCCCTTGACGTCAGTGAATACTCCCTATAGATTAGCATAACTGCTTCTTCGTTAGCAGAAAGTATACCAATTGAAGTACATAAAACATGGAACGCTAAATTTAAAATAATTTTCGAAAATTACACGCAGCAATCTAAACATAGCTGTAACGACAGATTAAATTGTGAAAATGTATGTACTATGTTTAAAACGAGTAAGGTTGCATTTTAAAATATCTAAAAAGCTCTATAGCAAGGAAAACTGGCCGAAAATGCAGATATATGTTTTTCATATTCAAATATACACTAACTAACAGATTACGCGGCACAGAAAGATAATAGTGAAGTGGTTTGCCGACCAGAGATTTTGCGGATGTTTTCTGGAACTAGAGCTTCTAAATACTATAGGTAGTATAGGAGCATTATCAGAAACGCGTTCGGTTGTGACGTCATGTTCCTTCTATTTTTATTTAAAGCTACTAAATATACAGTCTAAGGCAATCGCCATTTTGAATCCAGCTAGTCTAGTCAGTTATCGTCTGTCTGTGCTATTTCAATGGCGTGCGCATACTGCATGGTTGATATTCGATACACAATTTAGCTGTAAAATAGGTCCCTCTGCTTTCAAAAAAGTTTACCAATCATTTAAGAAAATAGTCTAGAATGTTTTGATTTTATGGGAGTTTTTTGATGGAAAAGACGAGGAAAGTAACCTCCTTCTCCATATGTACTGCCCTCGTTTCAACTGAGAGTCAAGATGGATACTGTTGCGCCTTATATTATTAGACATGATTAACTAGAACATTAGTTTTGTAAATACTATAAATGCCCCTTTTCCGTTACTAGAGGTACGAATAATATTAAAATTATAAATGAAAATATAAAACAAATTGTCATCATTTTGACAAGTAAAGCGATACATTGCCTATTAATGTAACCCTGTACTTCTTGGCTGAAAAAAGGAGCTGAAGTACACTTGCATTGTTCAGTGTAATGGGTACAAGTGTGTGTCGTTTAGAAATATGCGTGAACTTTAATATATATATATGATGCTAAATTAATGAAAATAAGGCCAAACTGATGAATTAATTATTAAAAGCTTTTAATGTATGGACTACATTATTTATAGCTGATGCTAGCAATATTACTTTCCTTATATACAGATAATGTATAAGGAAAGTATTGTGACAATTTTCGACGGGAGAGCACGTTTCAAGCATCCCTGAACACGAATAAGACGTTTTTGAGAAGATGTCTATCTGTGTGTGTGTGTGTGTGTGTGTCAGTGAGTCTGTGGAGACGATAACTAACGAACGAATGGAGCGATTCGAACGAAATTTGGTACAAAACTTACAATCCATGAATACTGGAAGTCTATGGTTTTCATAAGCAATCGAATGTTCAGAACCCTCCTAAATTTTCGAGTGAAATTTTGAAAAAATCTTCAAAAATTTAAAACGTTTAATAAAGTTACATAAATGGTCATTTCATATGTAATGTTTCATTAGAAAACGATTGACATAAATTTTAGAATGCTAGCATGAGCCGTTCTTGAGATATTGCACATTTTTAAAAAAAATTATCAAAAGATCATATGAAATAAAAAAAAAATATTACCTATTATGGAATATGTTCACTTTTCATAAGTAACATCATGCGAGAAATTTGATGACAGCATTCTCGTGGATATAGCTAGTTCCATTCATGAGAAAATATACTTTGAGTAATACTTTTGTATTTGAACACCAATAGTCATTTATCTGATATAAGAATAACTTTTTCTTCTATCCATAATGCTTGGCGAGATTTTGGCGTCGAATTTGGCGGAATGTTGCCAACTTGGCGACTTTTTTTAAATGTTGTCAAATTAATGAAAATCTCGTCATATGGTTAAAAATGACGCTAAATCAATGAAAATGATGACTAATTGACGAAAATTTAATATCTTGTAAAGAATATAAGTATCTACCACAAGAATAACCTATTTTTTTCTACTGTAAAAGCAGTGAATTCATTGCGTTATATAAGGAAAGTCATGTGCTGCCCACATCAGATATTTTCTTATTGTGAAGTTAGATTTGTGCGAAATGTAATTTAATTTGGTGCTTCGAAATAGTTGTGTTCCATCTTGTTATTCAGAAAAGCGCTGAATATTAATGTAAAATTTAACGTTAAAAAATCATTCTGTGCATCTTGTAGTACATTATAATTTGGTTGTGTAAGAATAAAGTTAATGCATTATGTAGGAAAGTCATGTGCTGACAACATCAAATTTTTTTTATAAGGTAAACTGTTGCTGAATCAGTTTTGTGGTCCCTTCAGTAAATGTACGACCGCGAGAGTTTACATGCAGGTTTGAATTGGAATTATTGAAGATGGGTTAACCCCGATTACACACATTACTGGCATTCCTGTTTTGCTTATTAAGTTAGCAAAATGAGCATATCTTTACCCTTTTCCCATGAAACTTAATTATTCCTTTTTATTCCTAGCTTTAAATATTAGCCCCGGTTGTTTAAAAAAGGTTAATTAACGGATAAAAATTTAATTTCTTTCCCTTAATCGGATTTCTTTAATGATGGAAGCAAATATCCATTGATTTGTGTTTAAGCTGCCTTTGGGTATTTCATAAAAAGGAAAGAAAAAAAATTTCTCATGTTAATTAGATCGTTAAGAGACGCAGAAATCGGACTATTTTTTTTTTTTTTTTTGTTAATGAACGTTGCCAGATTGAATGAGACACTTTTGCAGATACTAGTAACGACTAATTACGTATTCCAATCTCGATGTTTGTATGTTTAGTTTATGCTTATGTGAAAATTCCAGTGGAATTCTGTGGGCATTTCGCGGTTAAATGTTTTTTCAACTCCATTGCGCTCTTATCTGATTGCATTGTTTTGAACAAGATATTGAAGGAAAAAATCTGATGTGGGCAGCACATGACTTTCCTTATATAATGCAATGAATTTGCTACTTTTACAGCAAAAAAAAAAAAAAGGTTATTCTTATAGTAGATTCTTATATTCTTTTCAAGATATTGAATTTTCGTTAATTAGTCGTTATTTTCATCGATTTAGAGTCATTTTTATCCATTTGGAGAGATTTTCGTTAATTTGGAAATATTTAAAAAAGTCGTCAAGTTGACGACATTCCGCCAAATTCGTCGCCAAAATCTCGCCAAGCTTTATGGACGGAGAAATAAGTTATTCTTATAGCAGATAAATGACTATTGGCATTCAAATACAAATGTATTACTGAAAGTATCTTTTCTTATGGAACGAACTAGATCCACGAGAATGATGTCACCAAATTTATCGCATGATATCACATATGGAATTGAACATGTTTCTCAACAGTTAATATATTTTTTTTCATTTATGGGATTTTTTTATAAATTTATTTGAAAAATATGCAATATCTCGAGAACGATTCATGCTAGCGTTCTAAAGTTTATGTCAATCGTTTTCTAAGGAAAAATTACAAAAGAAATGTCTATTTGCGTAGCTTATTCAAGATTTTGATTTTTTGATGATTTTTTCAAAATTTCATTCGAAAATTTAGTGGGGTTCTGAATATTCGATTGCATTTAAAAACAATAGGCTTCCAGTATTCACGGATTGTGATTTTTGTACCAAATTTCATTCGAATCGCTCCATTCGTTCGTGAGATATCGTCTCCACAGACTCACTGACACACACACACATACTCTTACACACACGCACTTTCACACACAGACATCACCTCAAAAATGTTTGATTCGTGACCAGGTATGCTTGAAACGTGTTCTCCCGTCAAAAACTCGAATTCGAATTTTCGACCCCGTCACAATACTTTCCTTATACATTATATATATATATAAGGAAAGTAATAAACCTGTTAGTTATCAATATTATGAGAATTTAATTTAAATTAAATATTATATTTATTAATATGGTTATATGTTGTTATTATATTTGTTAGTACTGTTTTCCAGCAGATTTCATTCTTATTTAATTTTTTTTGTCGTCACTTACAGTTATCCGATGCGGTGGGTCCTTTGTAATTTTTTAAAAAAGTTTAAGAACCACTTGTCTAACCATTGAGCTGTGAGCTACTGGGACAATATTCCAAATTTTTTCCGAAGTGGAACTTATAATTTTTCTTCTTTTGAAGTCCCTATGTGCTGAAACTGAAGATTCGAATTCTCACCTAAAGTGCAATAAAGATGCTTAATAAATTTACGAAATTTGATCCAAAAATATAATGCCAAAGTCGCTAGTAAGTACTAGTAAAAAGGCTGTAAACATGAACCATATGCAGCCAGTGTTACTTTACTTGGCATATAATGCAAGAGACACTTTTGATCCTGGTTCTTGGTGAAGCAACTTTCAACCATTACTTGTACGATTTAATTTTGGAAACGTTCAGGTACTAATCTTTGAAACGTTATTTCCAAAATTTATTTTTATTTTAAGATTATTTCAATTAAAGTGGTATTCAACTGTGTGCAAAGAATTGCCCCGAATTTCTCTTTTTTTCCAAGAATATTGAACTAGAGCGATGCATCATTATATTCCTTTGATATAATTTCATGCAAATACGTGGAAGATTTTTTATGTTCTAAGAATAGTATTACGATACACGTTTTGTTTCACTATGAATATTAGAGTATGCTATATGTACAATTTAATATGGTTTGTCTAAGATATGAAAGTTATTGGAGCTGGATTTTTGATTCTTTCCGGGGGCTGAGATGTGGTAGGGTTTGAAAAATCTTTTCATCAGACTCTCCTCCGTTGATGTAGAAGGCTGGATTTTTGTACACTTATAATATCCCGACCATTCAAACTGTTGCTCATACCTTATGGTAAGAGTGGTCTGGGTTTTCGACACTTATAGTATGGCTATGTTATAGAAGCAAAGGGAGCCGTATTTTTTATTTACTGCTTCCCCGAGGCCGGAGGAGATGGGGGGAGGGAGGGGCTGAAAATACCTTCCAGAAGCCAATCCGTTTATTGAAAAGACTGAACTTTTGTATATTTATAGTATTGACTGCAGTACAGAACCAAACCCAGTCATATTTTTTTTACTTCCTCCCCTCACCCAAGGGTGGAGAAAATAGAGGAGTTAAAAAATCTTTCCAGACTCTCCAGAAGTCCTCCGTTAATTTAGAAGGTTGAACTTTTGCACATTTATTTTTCGATTTAAAAGGCTGAATGTTTACTGACTTATAGTATTGTTTACGGTACAGAATCAGGCTTATTTTTGATTTTCCCCCTCCTGGGGGGTGGATAAATGGGGGATGAAAAGTATTTCTACGTCTTCCAGAAGCCCCTCCTTTTATTTAAAAGGCTGAATTTTTGCACACTTATAATATCGATAACAATACAGAACCTAACGAAGCCGAATTTTTGATTCCCCCTCTGGGGCGGAAAAATGCGGAGGGGGGTTAAAAAGTTTTTCCAGATTTCTCAGAAGCCCTCTGTAGCTTTAGAAAGCTGAGATGGCTTTTTAGATGACTAAGCACTATACATTATTAAACAAAATAAAACACAAGAAATCTGCAGCTTAATTTTGTAAGAGTGTTACTTTTCCTGTCTTTAACATGCTTAAAATACTAGTTTGAGCAATAAAAAAACATCGCTCGCTATTATCCAGAGAACTGGTTATAATTTTTCCAGTTACCACTGGATTTAAGATAATAACAGCTTCATATTATTGAAGAATAATACCAAGTTTCGTATTTGACTCTGAAAGAAGATACCGTTTATAAATATAAGAAAACTCTTTGCCATAACATCAGACGAAAACAAATTGCATCGAATTTTCTCTTAAGATCATTTAATCGCAGTATTCTTAAAAATTCTTTGGAATTAAATGACATTTTAATAACGGGAAATGAATACCATGTTTAATTGGATGTTCTTTTAGCTCGAAGATTTTCTTTTTCTCTTCTACAAGCTCCTCTGCTTCGTTACCGTCCGTAAAATATGCGCGCAGTAGGAATCGGAAATTTAATTAGAGTCTTGTAATAATGTTTTGCATCGGGGTAGTATTTCTTTTTACCAATTTTGTATCGGATAATTAAAAGGGCAGACATTGAAATGAATTCACGTTTGAGCAGAGGCTTTTCATGGAAATATCAGGAAACGTTCGACTTTAAAACTTCAGAAATCAGATTTGGAGAATTAACTCTTCTTCCTGTATATTAATTTCCCTAGATACGTAGTATAATCTATATATACATACGTTGTATAATCTGTATCTACATGCGTACACTGTAAAGCATTCTGCAACCTTTGCTCATTTATTTTACCTACTTTGTTGATAATTTCCACAAACTGATAAGAAAAGCCACAATTACAGGCGTTCATGAAAATTCCTGCTTTATTTTTGAAATATTCAGTTAATTATCGTTTGTCGGAACGTTTTTGTATATATATATATATATATATATATATATATATATATATATATATATATATATATATATATATATATATATATATATATACAAAAATACTATATTATTGGCTACGGAGGAAGAGAATTATGTTATGGATTTCGGTTTCTATCCTGCTACATTGAGTTTGACAGAGACACTTCAAAACTCAGATGAAAGTATTGATTTTTTGGATCTAAATATAAAAAGTCTGGAGGACAAAACTATTTATAAAATATACAACAAGAGAGATGGATTCAATTTCAAGATTAATAGTGTAATACCATGGAGCTCAAATTTACACAAAAACGTATTTCGTAATATTATTGTGAATTTTCTCACAAGAAGCTATAAATTGAATAGTAGTATTGAGGATCGGGATAAATGCATTGGGAAATATGTGAAAGACGCAATAGAACAGGGGTGTCCACAGAAGTTCTTAACCGATGTTATTACTGGTTTTTTCAGAATAACTGTAACGCAGTGTTGCATGCGTTTTGGATACAATTAGTAGAGGATATAAAGTGAGAGGCGGGAGAAAGGTTGAGAGCTAAATGCAGACTATTTGTGGAGTGCTATGGCGATACATATGAGGTCAAGGAATTTGTGTTTTTAGGGTAGGTATCCTTATGGATATCATCGAAGAGAGTAAGTAATACGTGGGAATGAAGGTTTTTGTGGTAATGGAGTTGGTATTGGTATTTGTGTCTGATTGTTTGAATCGGGGTTTATGCCTTTTTCCACTTTCGTATTGTTTTGTATTGTACTGTATTGTAGTGTATATCTTCAGGTATATATCTTTCTCAAATTGGTACCGGCCTCCGGGAGTGTTTGCCGTGGCTCTAAGCATGCTTTAACCGGGGAGTGAGGGTCACAACCCCCCCACGGCCACTTTGTGGTACTCGATTTGTTCATTTCTCTTTGATCTTTTTGGAAATTTCTATGTCGTTTACGAGGGGTAATGGCAGCAATGCGCCTTATGACTCGTTAACATTTGGTATGGTATAGGGTTTTTAAAATTTGATAACTTTTGTGTATATATATATATATATATATATATATATATATATATATATATATATATATATATATATATATATATATATATATATATATTATCCATAACTGTCAACCTTACTCTCCACTATGGACAGCAGATTCCCCTGAAACTTTCAGTAACATGCTTGAAAATGTTTTACAGTGTAGTACAATCTATTATCTACATAGTGATAGAATTTAATTGTACACGCATGGACTATGGCAAAATAACCCTATTCGTATCGAATGAACGCGATTGAAACGCAGCCTAGAGGAGAATTAAAGAAGTTAGGATGCCGCCTCGGTTACAAAGGGAGATAGCGGAAAAAGCTCATTGCAGATTTGAAGAGCATTGTCGAATTAATGGAAATCGACACCAGGAACAAATGAAATGCGTGTATGGAAGGCAATCAATATCTGTCAAAAGTAGTATAATCAGGGCTTGGAAGACGGTGATACATACAATGTTTATCAAAATAAGCGGTAATATTTTTTCTCGAATGTGCATAAGCTATACATGAGATTCCTGTACAGGTAGGTGTTTACTTTAGCATCCCTGAATATGACAGTCATTCGTCAATAACCTTATAGCGTCATACAAATGTCTTCTGTAACGGTTTTATGGTTGATTTCTACTCATTTGGAAATGCTCTACAATTTGGAAATTGACTTTTTTCCGTCTATCGCATTTTGTTGCCGATTTTGTTATTCTAATATATTAAATTCTCTACTAAGGGGCTTTGGAATCAAATTTGATTCGATCGAGGATAGTTGCTTTATTATGGATAGTTCTAACGGGTGCACCCATGGACCTTTTCTTACAAAGTTATTGCTGATTTTAAGAAATTTCCTAGGAATCTGTATATAAAAGGGAAAATTACAATATAAGTTACCAAAATATCTTCTGAACCACGCTATGGATTTTGAGCAATACTTTTTTTCTGGCAAAGGGACTGTGTCCAGGGAATATTTTGATATGCGTTTTTTCACCCCTACAGCGAAGTGAAGAATAACGAGAATTAAAAAACTGTTTCCGTCTGTCTGTTTGTCATGGACGCTCATAACTGAAGAACGATCGAATGTATTCCAATACTTCTTCACTGGGCTGGTTTATTAAGTTTAAGAAGAATTAGGGTAATTGTTAAGAAAAACTTCCGATTTCGTGCCGCGTAAATATATAGAAATGAAAATTTGAAAATGCACATCGTGTCACAGATTATTTTTAAAATGAAGTTTATTCCAGTGGCGGCTCGTCAGATGATGCAGGTGAAGCGCTGATGCACTTAAAGTTATCAGTTGAATGGGTTATTATTATTATTATTATTATTTGGCGATTTTTCAGACTCGTTTGGCTATTTTTAGATAATATTTGATAACACTTGTGGCAGTAGCGTGATGCGTTTTAATGATGTTCGATATCGAGGAGGAGAGGGATTTCGCCACTGAATATTCTTCACCCATTCCTGAAATTACAAGTCACCACTGGTTTATTCACATTTTTATAGACGTTTTTCTCAATACGCAGATTTTTTAATTTTGCGGAGTTCACTTCAACGATAAGAGCTTACAATTTCGTCTCAGAAGCTTAACGGTGGAGCGTCGGTTGCCAGCTTGGAGATCCAGGGTTCGATTCCCGGTTGGAGCAGCAAGGTTCTTTACAATGACGCTGGAACAAATCAACTCTGTAGGTTAGTACAAAAATGTCGGAGGTCTGAAGACCCCAGACCGTGCGACTCACATAGTGGGTTTAGAGTAGCTAGCTGCACGGCCGGGAAAGGATACCTCCTGCACTCAGGAGGCACCCAAGGTCTACCATCCCGTCAAACGAACATTTATCTAGGTCTAAAAAGATAACAATTGATGAAAAATATTGTGGTTAAACAGATAGTTTTACATTGTATTTGAACTTGACAAGCACGTCCATTTTTCAAAGATGGGAAAAGGGATATTGCGAATATAGATAAAAAGATCATTGAAAAATGAAATTTAGAGTGAGGTGTATTAACATGATGAAAAATAGATTAAAATTAAAGAAAATAATGAAATTTTAAAAGTAAAATTTAGAAAATATATAAGAAGAAAATATATGGAAAGGAGAAAAGAAATAGGCACCTGAAAAACAAAAACAGAAATTTAGAATAAAATTTTGAAAAGAAAAAATAATAAAATTTTAAAAGTAAAATTTAGAAAATATATAAAAAGAAAATATATGAAAAGGAAAAAGAAATTTAGGCACATGAAAAACAAAAACAGAAATTTAGAATAAAATTTAGAAAAGAAAAATTAGAAAAACACGAATAAAAAGGGTCAAAAGAAAACGAAAGAACCGAGAAAATAAGAACAGTTAACATAGTTTTTTACTTTCCCTGCAATACATGGTAATGTATAGGGAAAGTATTGGAATCATGCCGAAAATCACAACTCGAGTTTTCGACGGATCTACACGTTTCGAGACCCCTAGAATACGAAAAAACCATTTTTAGCGTGACGTCTGTGCGTGTGTCTGTGTGTCTGTCTGTGTGTCTGTCTGTCTGTCTGTCTGTCTGTGTGTGTGTCTGTCTGTCTGTCTGTCTGTGCAGATTTTGTATCCACTGTAACTAAAAAACTAATGGACCGAATTTCACAAAATTTGGTAGGTAAGTAACTTGTGGGCGGGGCTGGTGCTGATTAGTTTTGGGTACGATTCGGAATAAAAGAACCCGCCTTTTTTTGCGAAATGGCCCGCAAAAGCTTGTATCCACTCTAGCTGAAAAACTAATGGATCGAATTTCACAAAATTCGGTAGATGAGTCACGTATAGGTCACTCTGGTGCTGATTAGATTTTGGTACGATTCGGAAAGAAATAACCTGCCTTTTTTTGCAAAACGGCCCGCAAAAATCTTCAAAATTTAAACTAAAGAACTAGGTATACTCAGATATATCCATTAAATGCCCGTTTAATACGTAATGTTTAACGACGAAAAGAATAAGACCAACCCCATTACACTAGGACCAGCCGTTCTCGAGATATTTTAGTTTTTCGTACTTTCCCTACGCCACCTTTGAAAATAAGCCCGGTTACCGAATGAGAACGAAAATTGAATAAAAGTGAAATAAATTTAATTAAAATAAAGAGAACGTGGATATAAGTCTGCAGGGAAAGTCATGTGCTGCCCACATCAGATTTTTTACTTTTCCTGCAATACATGGTAATGTATAGGGAAAGTATTGGAATCATGTCGAAAATCACAACTCGAGTTTTCGACGGATCTACACGTTTCAAGACCTCTAGAATACGAGAAACAATTTTTAGCGTGACGTCTGTATGTGTGTCTGTGTGTCTGTCTGTGTGTCTGTCTGTCTGTGCAGATTTTGTATCCACTCTAACTAAAAAACTAATGGACCGAATTTCACAAAATTTGGTAGGTAAGTCACTTGTAAGCGAGTCTGGTGCTGATTAGTTTTGGGTACGATTTGGAATAAAAGAACCCGCCTTTTTTTGCGAAATGGCCCGCAAAAGCTTGTATCCACTCTAACTGAAAAACTAATGGACCGAATTTCACAAAATTCGGTAGATGAGTCACTTGTGGGTTACCCTGGTGCTGATCAGATTTTGGTATGATTCGGAAAAAAATGACCTGCCTTTTTTTGCAAAATGGCCCGCAAAAGTCGTCCAAATCTAAACTAAAGAACTGGGTATACTCAAATATATCCATTAAAAGCTGATTTAATACGTAATTTTTAACGACAAAAAAGGAATAAGACCAACCCCATTACACTAGGACTAGCCGTTCTCGAGATATTTTAGTTTTTCGTACTTTCCCTACGCCACCTTTGAAAATAAGCCCGGTTACCGAATGAGAACGGAAATTGAATTAAAAGTGAAATAAATTTAATTAAAATAAAGAGAACGTTAATATAAGTCTGCAGGGAAAGTCATGCGCTGCTCACATCAGATTTTTTCTTTTTAACTGAAAATATGGAGGGAACACAATAAGTCCATATAATGTCGGAGGTCTGAAAGTGACCTTAGTACGACTAATACGGATTCAGTGGCCTCGTCAGTTGGCCAGCTCTGAGATCTAGGGATCAATTCAGCGAAGTTCTTTAAAACTTTTACGCCTTACTATTTCTAAATCTATTATTTCAAAATTTCGGTACATTATGTAATTTTAAAATTTAATGTGGAATTCCGATCACAGATCAAAAATATATGGCACAAATTAACATTGACAAATGCACCCTTAGCAACTAAAGGGAAGACGTATAAAAACCATGCATATAAATTCCACTGCGTAATTATAAAACATTAAATTTCGGCATTTAATTAAGCTATTTACGGTTTTTAAAGAGGTTTGATTACCAGTTAAAAAATAAATTGATCTTCTTTAATTGGATTTTTTCAATGATGAATGCAAATATTCATCGATTAGTTTTGCCCTGCTTCTGAATAGTACTTGGAGAAGGAGAAAAAAAATCATGCTAATTAGTGATCGTTATGAGACATGGAAATCGGGATATTTTGAGACCTTAATGAACGCTGCTTGATTTAATAAGATTTTTTTTTCCAAATAGGATAATGTCTAATTACGCAATTAAAAGGAGTATTCTGAAATATTTGTGTCTTCATCTCATTTTTATGAAGCTATATTGTTGTTTATTACCTCTGGATTAAATTTAAAATACGATTCTTAAGAAAATTAGCGTGACTTTATGGTCATTATAGAAGTATTATACGATTCTTCTCTGGAATCTTCAGTTTCTTTTGCCCACAAAGTTGTTGCCTATGTGTCACCAAAACTATTTATACAGAATATGAGTTAAATATGAAACAATAATTAAACATAACAGGTATGTAGTATAATAGTTAAAAGTAATACAAAAGTTAGAGTACAAATTATACAGAAAGAACAGTAAAAATAATATAGAAGTTACAATAAAAGCGAAAACTATTTTCAAACCATGAAACAATCGACTTATTTATGAATGCATCTAAATCTCAATAACAATCTGATCACAATAAAAGTGTTTTTTTAAAACTATAACTGACCATAGAACTATGATGTTGAACTCGACCTTTATGATTGACCTTGCAACTATGACGTTAGACATAGAAAACGGAGTTTGGCGAGTGTAGCATCAAGGAGCTGAGCAAGTATTTTCTTGTATAATATTTTAAAATATATAGTATCAATATTTAGAAGCACATAGTTTTGCTTTAATAAATAACAGCTAAATAATATAGAAGTTACAATAAACGCAAAAACTAATTTCAAATCATGAAATAATCGATTTATACTACATGAATATATTTAAATCTTAATAAAAATCTGGTCACAATAAAAATGCATTTTCTTTAAACTTTATATATATATATATACATATATATATATATATAGCCATATTTTGCTTGTCATGGTTGCACGAATGAGGTGTATTTCAAGGTATTTATGTTTCTTTTATTGTTCCAATCTATATGCTTGTCGTCCATATAACACAAGTTTATAGATAAAATCTATCTTGTGTTTCAGAAACAAGCATTTTTGTGTTCATTTCGAAGGGATATATGGACTTGAAAAGAATTTTTTCGAAATGAACTTAAGCCTAAAGCTCTTCCACTTGCAAGCTTTTTTGCTTGATTTTTTTGTTTTCCTATTTTCATTCCTCATTTTTGAAATTTGTTGATTGTCTTTGTCTTTATGACCTGCATTACGCTTTATTATTTCCTCATTGTGTCTTAATTTCTTTTATTTCTTTGTATTTTGTAGAAAATTTTGGAATAGTGTATTATGAGTTACTACATTCTTTCTAACATTGGATTTACTAATTTATATATATATATATATATATATATATATATATATATATATATATATATATATATATATATATATATATATATATATATATATATATATATTTCTCCTTCCATTAGCCACTAGACAGTTTCAATGTGGTCTATAGTCAAAGACTATCGCTATTGTCAGAAATTGGCTATACTTTTGGCTTTAATTCGGATTGTATGGCTGTCCTGACGAGTGTACAATTTCGAACTAACAGCCATTTTTATGTAGTTTCAACTGAATGTTCTCCATGTCTTGATCTATTATCTTCAGCTAATTATTATTGCCTTTTTTTATTTTTGCCATGTTTACTCTTTCCTATTTCATATATATATATATATATATTTTTTTTTCTTTACAATATATATATATATATATATATATATATATATATATATATATATATATACTTAATTATGATTTTTGTATACTATTATTCCCCTCAAACCCATGACACCATTATAGCTATAACCTACCTATTTTTACCTTTAGTCTTAATCTATAATTACTTATTTGTAACAGATATGTTAGAGATGAGTTCTTAACACTTTACAATATAGTTGAAAAGTGTTTATGATTTTGTTCATTCTGTCTGTCCATCTGTCTGACCGTTCTCCCGATAACTGCCGTAAAAATGACTTTATCAAAATAAAATTTTAGTATGTTGTTCAGATGGCCTGTGGGACATATGGGAATATAAATGAATAATATCACCTAATTAGTTTTGGATTGAACCCGCGTTGAAAAAATGAAATACACTGAATATTATGGGACCTAATTTTTCACACATTTTTTAATCGAATTTAAAATTCACAAATTGGTTCGAAAGTTTTGAGAAATATTCAAATTATACCATAAAAAAAATGAAAAAAATTTCAGCAAAATATATTTGGTAGTTTTTTTATATAAAAATTCAAATATTAATTGCACCCATATTATATGAAGAGACCACGTGACCCACTTCAAAATAAAACATGGCATCCATCTTGTGTCAAAATCGTGATTTCTAAAGTTCTTTTTTGTTTAAATTAATGTTGTATCCGTCCTAAAACCGTTTTATTTTTGCTTAATTTCTGTGCATCTATATTCTGAAACAACGCAATTACAATATATTTGAGTTTAAATGATCAATGCCATACATCTTGTGTCAAAATCGTGATTCTTAAAGTTCCTTTTAATTTATATTTAGTGTTGTATTCGTCCTGAAACCGCTTTATTTTTGTTTAATTTCTGTGCATCTAGATTATGAAACAACGCAATTCCGATATGGAGTTTAAATGATCATCAAACTTTGATTATTTCTACTACGAAACCTAATTTTCACTTATAAAGAATGTAAACACATCAAGCTGTAAAATAAGTTGCATAAGAATTGCTGAATTTATTTAAAGCAAAATCATTTAGCTCTGGAGTCTGCAATATAGTTGATATAAATGAAACATTCATTGATTGCACATAGGGAAGCAGACGCTTTTATAGCAGACTTTTTCGATGAAGTTTTAAGCATAGGGTTAAATTACTTTTACCTCCATAGTTTTAAGTTTTTAAGTAAAATAAATTATTGTAGTATTTTGATGAATGAAAGGAATGAAATAAAAGTGCATTAATGAAATGTTAACTGCTTTTACATAGAGAACCAGGCGATTTATATTTCAATGACGTCATTTGAATAAAGTTCATTGTTTTCGATGAAGTTTTAAGTTTTCAAATATAATAAATTATTGTAAAATATAATAAATATTTTAATATATGGAAATATAATAAAATTGCACTGCAGTTGGAAAGTATTTCATAATTAATGCTTTATGCATGATTGATCTTTTTTGTTATATATATATATATATATATATATATATATATATATATTTCGGTCACAGCTTGCGTTTCTACTGTGCAACCAGCATCCTATAAAACAGGTTAAAAATGTGGACGGTTTATCTTTGCTCGTTATCGGCGTTGCAGTTCCGTAGAGATACAACCAATAATGACGTTACGACGTTGCTGAAGACCTTATAATCAATTAGACGAGTTTGAACGTGGTCGTTTATTCGGGATGTGTGAAGCTGGCTGGTCATACCGAGCAATAGGCCGCCACCTGCACAGAACGGATACTGCTGTGCAAAGGTGCTGGCAGCAATGTTTGTTGCAAGGAACTCATCAGCGGAATGAAAGCCCTGGAAGGTCAAGGTGCACGAATGCGAGGCAAGATCGGATGATTGTGCGACAGGCCCCAACTGGCCTAACGGCATCATTGTCCGTCATCCAAAGTGCTACTGCCTCTTCCATACCAGCCGTGGTACCTTCTACCATCTCACGGCGTTTGGCCAAGGCCACCTAGAATAGGAGGCCCGGACATTGACAATTCAACCGCAGCAACGGAGTTAACGTATCTCCCGTGCGTAACACGTACGGGATCTGACACAGATGAATTTCTACAGTAATAAATAAGACTAATATGAAAAAATATATCTCTAAACTAACAAGTAAATTAGAATAAACTTCAAACTGTAATTCTAAAATAAAAAATATGATGTGGGCAACATATGACTTTCCTTATATAATTTTAATGAATTTACTACTTTTACAGTAAAAAAATAGGTTTTTCTTATAGTAGATACTAATATTCTTTCCAAGATATTGAATTTTCGACAATTAGTCATCATTTTCATTGATTTAGTATCATTTTTATCCATTTGGCGAGATTTTCATTAATTTGGCAACATTTCAAAAAAGTCGCCAAGTTGGCGACATTCCACCAAATTCGTCGCCAAAATCTCGCCAAGCGTTATGCACTAAGAAAAAAGTTATTCTTACAGCAGATAAATGACTATTGGCGTTCAAATACAAAAGTATTATTCAAAGTATATTTTTTCATGAATGGAACGAGCTAGATCCACGAGAATGATGTCACTCAATTTATCGCATGGTATTACATATGAAAAGTGAACATGTTTCTCAATAGGAATTTTTTTTTTATGTGACTTTTTCATAATTTTTTTGAAAAATGCACAATATCTCGAGAACGGTTCATGTTAGCGTTCTAAAATTTATGCCAATCGTTTTCTAATGAAAAATTACATAAGAAATGTCTATTTGCGTAACTTTATTAGCGGTTTTGATTTTTTGACGATTTTTTCAAAATTTCATTCGAAAATTTAGGGGGTTCTGAACATTCGATTACGTATAAAAACAATAGGCTTCCAGTGTTTACGAATTGTGATTTTTGTACCAAATTTGGTTCGAATCGGTCCATTCGTTCGTCAGTTATCGTCTCCGCAGGCTCACTGACACACACACACACATACTTTCAGACACACACTCACCCCCCCCTCTCCCACACACAGACATCACTTCAAAAATGTTTGATTCGTGATCAAGGATGCTTGAAACGTGCTCTCCCGTCGAAAACTCGAATTCGAATTTTCGACCCCGTCACAATACTTTCCTTATACATTATGTATGTAAGGAAAGTAAAAATGATCTACATTGAGAACAAATATTTTTTCACTCTCTTCTGTAAACATTTATGTTAAAGTTATATTAATATAATAAACAACTATATTAATATTTATATAATATTTAAAATATATCAAAAAACAAAACTTATAAACCTTAGAAATTCAAATAATATTTTATAACTATAAATAATATATATAATATATATAATATATATAAATAATATAAATAATATAACTATAAATATAAGGAAAAAAGTAATTACATATTATTCACTATAATGGGAGAAACTGCTGACACTTACCTATGACTTTAAAATACATATTTTATTAGCTAACATACATATATATATATATATATCTCCAGATTTAGCATTTAGTTTTAAAATATAAGCAACACAAAACGCAGCGAAATAGTTATGAATATAAATTTCTAAATTTAACTTTTCTATTTTGTGACAGTAACTTTTGCAACATTATTACTTTTACACTAATACTATATTTCAAAAACTCTTGATACCTACCTATTTAACTTGAACAACATTTTATACTGTAAATCTAGAATTCATAAAAAAGGCGAAGAAACATGCCTGTTTAAAAAATCTGAAAATTCGCCATTCATTATTATTTAAAATTATGCACAAATCAGAAAATTATGCACAAATTCAAACAAATTTGTGCATAATTTTCTGTCGGACTTTAAATAGGAAAATAATTTAGTAGAAATTTATTAATCATTTTAACTTTCTGACTAAATATAAAGCTTTTTAATGTAGTAATGACAATCACCACAATAGTTACACCTCAGTATGCATGCTATATGCTAGTACACACCATTTATTGATTTATATCTTCATGAAATTTAAATCATTTTTTCCTTCTTGAAATGTAAATTACCTTAATTTGTAATGACATGTAGTATATGTACAAATTTTAATTATCCATAAGTTAGGTTATCACACTAAGTAGAAAATCGTTGTCTTTCTACATGCAATGAAACTATTTAAATTATTAAATCCATCAAAAAATGTAACAGCATTTCTTCAAATAAGGAAGTAAAATACAAAAACAGGGCTTTTATGAGTTGTAAAAACATTTTATCTTACAAACCTAATTAAGTGACATCAAATTTATATTAAAATGTATCATACTGTATATGTAGCAATGAATAGCCAGATTTGTATTTTGTCTGAAAAAAGTATATTCAAAATTAACTCAAATTTTCTGAGTATCTGAGTACCATGTATGTGTGTATGTTTTAACTAGTACACACCATTAATATTGTGTTGAAATGTGAAATTATTAAGTTTTTCTTGAAGCAAGTAAATGAAATACAAAAAAGAAGAGCTTTTTATGAGCATATAAAAACTTTATTACAACAAATTTATAAATCCAAGTAGTTGGAGTTAACAAAGTTACATAAAAATAAAATGTATCTGCCGCAAAAGCTAGATCCATATTTTGTCTGAAAAGTACCTGCATATCATATGTCACATTCAAACAAAAGTTACCCCCCCCCCCCCATTTATATCTACTGAATACCAACCTGATATATATTAAATGATGTACATAAAGTATGGATTATAAATAAATACTACTGATTTTACAGTAAAAGCATTTATATTAAATCCAAAAATATTTGACATTTGCATTCCCCCCCCCCCCAATTGAGTTCTGAAAAACAATTTTACTCTACGGATTAGGACATTTTCATTAGATACAAAAACTATTTAATCAGTTAAATCTAAATGACACATTAAATACTTTGATTGTAATGTAATCAAAAACATCAATCAATAACTTTTGATAAGAAATAAACATTATTAACTTTCTCGATTTTTTGTTTTCAAAATATATTTGTTACAAATCTCAATAATTATGCTTTTCAGAGAAATGAATATCGCCGTTTTGCATTATATATTTTAAGTCAGAAAGATCCAAATTACTAAAATCTTTAAAACAAAAAACAAGTAAATTGGGTAATTTTTTCAACATGGACAAATTTCATTTTATAATCGAAATCATACAAGTTGTATCAGTGATAAGGCAAAATATGTTTCTTGTAAAAAAATCCACCCTTTGTATTCCTTCGTCCAATATTTTCCCACAAAGCTTATAATAGAAATGAATATATTTGAACTTACACTGATTATCTAATATAAAAGGTTCAAAATCTTATTTAAACTTTTGACAAGTATTATTTCAACCCATCTAACAATTCAGTCAATAAAGAAGGCTATATTCTCACAAAGTTCTGCTTTTAGCTGATTTTGATATAACTTTCAATTATATGCTTTTACAGTACTATTATACTAATCCCTTGAAATTTCAAATTTTCTCTTAAGCATTTACATGGAAGTATTGCATTTTTGATAATATTTTCCCCCATATTATTACATTGTTCAGCATAATTATTCCAATAGATTGTTTATGGAATGTGAAAGCTTTTAAATTTGCCTAATTTAATGTTGAAACTTATTTTATAGGTGTTCTTTTACTTAGATGCAAGTTTATTAAGTTTTCGATCATCCTTTTTCCTTTTTTCCATGTTATTGCATTATTTAGCATAATTATTCAAACAAATGTTACTAAATGTTCTAATAATCTTTGAAACAAAATAATTCGGAGACTGTTTACAACAAAAACAAATTTCATCAGAATTTGCAAGATCGGATTCTTCCAAAGACATAACAGTCAACTTAACTAAAAGCATTACTTGATTTTTACAATTCAGAAATTCACTTTCATGCATATTGAATACCAACTTGATACATATTAAAAAGCATACTGAAAGAATACTAATTACAGATGCTGATGGAACTTTTAGTCCACCACAATCCATTAAATGTAAATATTGAAAATTTTGTAGGGATTACTCATCAAGTATCAAACATTTTGCAGCTATGTATAAAGAAATACATTGATTACAAGATAATTTTAATTTAAAAACACAATATCCACCTATGTATGTTAAAACTTTTAAATCATTTTTTGATAAATAATCAAAATTCAAGGGATAATTTAATATAGACAGAAAATTTTCTACTTCTACATCATTAGAAAGATTGTCTTCGAAAGAATGGGAATAAATTAAATCAGAAATACTAAAATTACCATACTTTTCTGATTTTACACGTAATAAACTTTTAACTTTTAATTTCTTCTCAGCTTCTAAAATTTGCTGAAGTGATATATTATAATTTGAACCAGACATTTCACGATACTGACCAAATCTTGCCTCAAGGTTATCGGTTTGAAATTTTCCACATAAAACATAACTAAATTTCAACTCTTTTAATATATATTCTATAATTGAAATCATACAAGTTGTAGTATGGGTTCAGGCAAAAAATGTTTCTCGCGACAAACCACCCTCTCTATTCTTTTGCTTCGTATTTTCCCACTGTTCTAACCATGATACAAATGACTGAAGAAATTTTATCCTGCGCTGGTCGTTTACTGTAAAAGGTTCAGAATTGGGTAGTCTTAAGCGCCGTCCTTTATTTACAGTTTTGATATTCATTATTTCCCACCAACTAACAATTCGATCAATAAAGGAGGCTGTATTCTCCCAAAGTTCTGCATTTGTACAGTTTTCCTTTTCAATAAATGTTTTTAAGGCTGAAATATTTGACCTATCAAAGATTTTTAGGGCTAATTTGACATTTTGTTTTTCTAAATTACTTGGGTTTAAAGCCTTAACATTTAATTTTGGGGCGGTTTTTAAAAATGTTCCCAATTCTTCTTCATAGATATCCTGTAATAAAGAAAATGATGCAGCGGCAGATGGTTTAAAATCTGACAAAACTTGGTCATTTGCTCTAGAATAATTTTTGATGCATTCTTCAGGAACAGGAAAAATGAATTTTTTTTCTGCGTCTTTTTGATTTATCCAATTATTTCGAATTGATTTGAGGAGATGCACTGAATCAAATAAGAAAAATACTTTTTTTGACTTATTAGCTGGATTTGGAATGGAAATTTTCATGCCATTACCACCAGATAACTTTACAAACATATTTCTATTGATACGATTATTATCGGAAATAATACTGAACACAGTAAACCCTACATTTTCTAAAATTTCTAAAATTTTAACTGTCATGCTACATAACTCACCAGCTGTTAACTTAAACACTGGTACTAATGAAATAATTTCTTTAGCAGGGGAAAATATAGAGGAAAACATAAAAGCCTGAACAGTTTTTGCTTGGTTATCTGAATTTTCAGTAAACCCAATTAAAGTTTGATTTTTGAATGTAACACAGGATTTTATGCATATTTCATCAATAAGAACATTCACAATTCTTTCATTTTCAGATAAAGTATTACACCTACCTTTCAAATAACTAAAATTTTCAGCATTACAAACACCAGCTTTTACCTGTAAATTGCCAGAGAGGCGTTTAAGATGGGGAAGACATAGCAATTGTATAATTTTTGTATTATATAAATATGTATATGCTGAGGAAGATTTAATGTACACACAATATGCAAAAATTAACAAATCTGTAGAGTATTTCCTACCATGTATAGGCTTGTCAATAAGTGTTAATTGTTCCAATAAAAACTTAGCACATTCAGATTTTTCACTATTGCAGTCATTTTGTAAATATGCACGGAAGTAATCCAAAGAATTTTCAATATTTGATTTCAAAAGATTTCTATTCTTATCATCGTTATAACACTTTATAAGATTTAGAGTGTTTTCCCAGCTGATTCCATGATGTCAGGCAGTTTGAAATGCTCAGAACCTTGCAGAAAGCCTCATCTGCAAACACTTTATCTCCAGAGAAGGTCATTAAAAGATTTTCATTAACTCTTAGACTCTTATCTAACTTTAAATCAGAACGACATGATATAAATAACAATACTATACAATTATCACACCGATGAAGAGTTATTGCTTGTTCAGTAATATATCTACTTATAATATATAAATCTAAGACGTGGTGGAGTTAATAGTTCATTCTGTAATGTATGAAGCGAATCTATTTTGTTTTCATCAAGCCAATCATTTATATATGCATCATCTAACTTTTGCATTTTCTTCAACCGCTCTAATGTGGCTGTCCGCTGTTGAGGAGGTTTATTTAAGTACTCCGGGCATTCTTGAAACAAACAGGGATAAGCAGAGTTTGTAAGTTTGGGTATTGTTCTTGGAATGTTTATAGTACTCCCATCTTTTAGTGTCAGTGTATCTGATCGAATAATGTCATTTTCCATGAAATGTTTTGCACACACAACTGAATCCTTTGTTATATCAAATTTTCTTGGAATTTTTCTTATCCACAAGTCTCTGATTCTTTCATCCTTAGGAAATCGGAAGCAGGTAACATACTCTTTACCGGGCCTATTAGAAGTACAGTTCGGTACACAACAATACCTAGGCATGATATCTAAAAATAATAAATATAAATATTAAAAATTAGATAATTGACAACCGTATAGAAAAATAACTATATACAATGAAAAAGTTTTTTTTTTATAATTGAAATATGAACAATAATATTTTAAATTATAAGGATATAATTTAACACTTAAATTTTACTTCCTTTTTAGATACAAAAATTTTGAACTTTAAAAATTAACGTGTTTTGAATTTTATCAGAAATATAAATTTACGCTTTTTAAATTTTCATATCATAAATTTGTACATGACAATATATACATAACACTGTATTGATTAAAATATTTTTAAGGTCTAAATATCGGTTGTTAAATTGTAAACAATGTTTGAAAAAAAATGTTCTCAAGACTCTAAAATGTAAATAATTTTAAGTTAAGCATCAAACAAATTTTAAACACAATAAATGTATTTTATAGTAGTTAATTACATAGCGTGAACTATGAAGAATGATAATAATTGAAAGTAAACTTGTCCATATGTTAATGGTTGATAGAAATGGTTGATAAAATAAATATAGTATTTGCTGTATAGAATGTGTCGAGTATCAAAAAACTAATTTGCAGCCATTCAACAAGTAATTCAAATTACAACGTAGTATATATGTATTATATATTTATATAATTACCTTTATATATGGTTAAATACCGTCTATAAAATAATCCGAAACCCATAATTGGGCAAAAAATCAGCCCAAATTAAAATTTTAGAGATTTCAATGCAAAATTGATCTAAAATATCCATGTAATGCAAAGCAGACGAGTTGCCAAGCAGTAAGCAAACCGACGTAACCCTAACTGCAATGTTGCAAAATACACAATTGTATATTTCTCGCCAAAAATGTAATAAAAATACAGTACTTTCACTCGCAGTTTTTCATTTAGCCCAACTTCTTAAATTGTCAGACAACCCAATCACCAACTGTTTTGCTAGAAAATTGGTGGAAAAGTTGTCTGAACTAATTGGTTGTTCCAAAAGTTCTTGAATGTGATATGGGCTTAGAGAGAGACATGAGTAACTATAATTTGCTAGTTATTGCCATACGTCTGCTGACTTTGGATAAAAATATATGAGCGAATTCCATTCAATGACGTGTTTGCAAATTCGCCAGTTCCATTTTCTGTTATGTACAGTCGCAAGCAAAATTTTATCTCGCACGTTATAGACCTCGATTGTATGGAGTGGTACGTAAAAAAAATTGATCCAGAATACAAGTTGTTGTTTTGGGTAACAAGCAACTTTAAATGACGTGTTTCTAATTTTGTCATCCTTATTTTCTGTTATGTACAGTCGCCAGCCGAATGGAAAATTTTACTTTACTCTGCACATGCCACAGACTCTCGCTTGTCTTGGGTGACTTATAATACAAAGCTCATCAATAAATAAGTTATTCAGGCAATATTAAAAATGAATTAAAAGTATTTTTCTTCAGAAGATATAAGGTAATTCATACAGAAATTTAAACATTCAGTGCCACACATGACAGGAACATCACACAGTTATAAATCAACATATAATTTTCTCAAAATAAAATAAAAAATGCTATGAAATTTAAATTTACAGTTTAGATTTTTGAGCACTAGTTTGGAAGCTCTGGATACTCAAGTGGGTACCGTAGTTAAATGAAGAATGGTAAAATATTATGCTATAACTAATAAACACAGCACAAAAGTAATTATTTTTAACAAAAGCCAAAAAACAAATTCAACAATAAATATAAACATCAATATGAAAATTTAAGTGTGAATGCATTATGCAATGATCACAGATACCCCCCCCCCCCCATGCTTTATCTCTTAAACAATTATACAAAGGCATATTGCGCGCATTTCATTTGTAATACAGTTTCTATGTTCTATGATTTATCAAGGCTATTTCGATAATTCTATGATTTATTATGGCTATTTCGATAATTCTATGATTTAGCAAGGCTGCAATTTGATTCATTGATACTTTAGATTAATTTAAAATAACATATCATGGTATAAGGAGTAATTTGTAACAAATTTTGTCTTTCTAACGTCTAAAAAATGTACGATTCAGGATCTCAACAAAAAAGGCAAATATTTACTTCACAAAAGTCTAATAAAATTATGCTTAAAACATAAGGTTCAGTGATGAATAACAAGTCATTCAGGCAATATTAAACATGAATTAAGAGTACTTTTCTCAAGATATAAGACTATTCGTACAGATATAGCAACATTCGGCGCTACACGTGCTATGTGTTACAAAAATGTTAAAATTGCATGCATAAAATAAGACAAAATGAAAAATAACTCACCATTTATGAAGTCTTGTTTTCAGTAGACACTATAATCCTAGTGGGCACGTATTTAAACTATTTTTTTTATTTAAAAATATGAATTTTTGAAAGTCACTCCTGTAACTTCAATACACTTTCGTACACTCGGAGTGATTGCAGATCCCCTCGCGGCTGACGTCACGTATCCCATGATTCCCAGATGTCCGAGCCTTGTTTTAGATAGCCTTGGTTTGGCTGAGGTGGGGGTTACGCTCACGGCGGCTTTTATGACGCCTGCCCATAACCGGTCGAATTTTCAGGATCGTATCGTACCAAAATCTAATCAGCGTTAGGGTAACTTGCCAAGTGACTTATCTATCAAACGTTGTGAAATTTTGTTAATTAATTTTTGACATTGCACAGACAGACACAGACACACACACACACACACACACAGACGTTGCGTTGAAAATAGTTTTTCCCTATTCCGAAGTGCTCCAAACGTGTTGATCCGTCGAAAACTGGAGTTGTGTTTTTCGACACGATTCTAGTACTTTTCCTTAACATTACCATGCATTTTAGGGAAAATAACATAAGATATCCAACCCCTTCTGTTGCCATACAACCCCCATACCAACACATGCTTTGAAGTTGAAATTGCATTGGGGGGGGGGGGGGGCAGCGTGGGGCTTGCGCCGTATCGTTCAACGACTATCTTTAAAATGTCAAATTCACTTTTATCACTAAAAAGACGAGTAACTTCATATTTCAAAAATTCATTCGAAATCGGGCTGTCTTCCTTCGATTCGGGAAATAACATTGACAACGATAAATAACATTCATTCGCGTTTAAAATCAACAGGGGTAAATTTACATACAGTATTCACTGATTGTAATAATCGTACCAAATTTCTTCGAATCTAACTATTCTTTCGCTTTCACAGACTTACTGATACACGCACTAACATACATACACTTACTATTATACATACACTCACAATCATACGCTCACTCACTATCATCTACTCACACATTCACTATCACACACTCACTATCATACCCACACTCACTATCATATACACACTCACTATCACTCACCCACTCACTATCCCACACACACACTCACTATCATGTACACAAATACACTTACTATCATATGCACACGCACACTCCCTATCATACACACGCTCACTATCATACACACACTCACTATCATACACACACTCACTATCATACAAGCACACTAGCATACACGCACTAATATACAAACGCACATACATACAGAAATCACTCAGCGTTTGATTCGAGTTCATGGATGCCTGAGACGTGCTTTTGCGTTGAAAACTCGAATTCCAATTTTCGTCCCCATCACAATACATTCCCTAACAATTATATTATGTATGTAGAGAAAGTAATAAGCACAATAAGTTCCATTCTTAAAAAAAAAATCCCTCTGCTAAAGAAAATTATCTTAATACTGTTAATTAAAGTTATAATATTAAGAGGAAAACAGAGTATGTTCAATTTGTGGGTCGTAAAAAACAAGTTCTCCTTTTTTTTGTGGGACGATTTTACAAGACGAAATGAGATGCAATTAATTGCACTTCACGTGTTGGATGGGTAGAAATGGAATGCGGCTGACCATCAGTGGGTAAGTTAAAAAACACGAAAAACATTAAGAGAAATAATTTCAATTAAGACCTCATTGCGTTATCTTGAAAAGCTAATTAGAAACTTAAGACAGCATATTCATAAATTGAATATTTCAAATACAATTTTTGTAAGAAGTATTCTCTCACCATTAATGAAGAAATAAATTAAGAGGAAAATGCCTGCACTTAAAGGAGATAATTTGATGAGAATAATAAGCTTTTTTTTTATTCGAGAAAAAGAAATTACGTGTATTTTATTTTTTATATAAAATTAGGTAAATGAATGTAATAAAGCTTTCTTTTTCTGCATCACATTACAGATTAAGTTTTTCTTAACATTGGTCAGGCACTTGATACACCACCATTTGCCTATACATCGGCCAGAATCGTGAATCACTTAACCTTCACATGGCGTTGCCCCGGCGCACCAGCGGGGGCAAAACACACTGCGTCCAACAATATAACATCCATGCCCGCAGATGGGACTCGAACTCACAATCCAGTAGTCGAGGGAGCAGGAGGAAATGTTTACCTTTGAAGGCTTAGCCACCGCTTCGCCTTCACTACGACGATTATAGCTTACAATCAAGTCCTAGTAGCTCAATTGAGAGACCGTCTTCTGGCCAGTAATGAAGCTAACTTGAAAAATATAGCATTAGAAAGCTAATCTGAGGTAAAAATATCAGGAGGTGGACAGTCGGATTGCCAGTTGCAGGTCAATCTGGCATTAGAGAGAGGAGATTGCAGAGTTCACTACGACCATAAGAGCTTGCAACTCCCTCTCAGCAGCTTAACTGAGAAAGCGCCGGCTGGCCAGTATTTTTTGCATTTTATTGACTGTTTCTCCTTTTGCTTCCCTTTAATCACCCTAGGTGGCGCTATCATACTGGGTTCGTCGGTTAGCCATTTTGCTAAAGCGGCATGGTTTAGTTCTAACTTAGTGTTCAAGTTTAGGCTTGTTCGCACTGCAATAGGAAATTCAAGTATTTCCAAAACAATCTTGTGCATTCTATATTTATTTGCGCAGTATTATACGTTGCGTCTTAGCTATTAGTTCATTATGAAATTAATTATGGACGCATCCATCTTTTAAAATGAACTTTTTATGTATGAAGAAAGTCAGTTAACGACATTTTTACAAAGAGGTTGTACGCAAGAGTTGAAATAACTAGATGGATCTGATGCACAAGCACGACAACCATTACAGTTCCAAGGAAGGGGTGGGGGAAGAACGTTCTAGAAGATTCGAAAAAGTATGCTGGGAAATTTTGAAGGGTGGTTGGGAATAAATTACAAATAGATCCAGAGCGCTTTCGACAGCGCTCTGAACCTATTTGCAATGTAATGTATGTCATTGATGGCGATAAAGACCTTTCAACCAAACAACTTGGTTGTCTTAAGCAACACTATATTATTTGAGTGTTTCAAAATGAACCAAATACTACAAAAATATTTCGTGCACGAAGTGTTTCAAAGAAAACGATTGCTTCGATTTTTGGTAAATCTGGCTATGTTGTAATCGTTGCTTTGGAGGATCGTAGAACAGTAAATGCTGATTGGTATACGACTATTTATTTGCTGTAAATAGTTGATCAAATAAGAAAAAATAATGCGATACGTCGCATCATTCTTCATCATGACAATGCAAGCTCACACACTGCATTTCAAACTATGAATTATTTGAAGCATGAAAAAAGTAATTTGATGAGTTATTGTTCTTATTTGCCTGATTTAGCCTCCAATAATTTTTTTGTTCAAACAATCAAAACTGAAATGCATGGTCAACGATTTAACAGGCCAGAAGAAGCACCTGAAGTGTATAAATCCCATGTTTCTGCTATACCAACTTCTGAACTGTATAATTGTTTTAAAAATTGGTTTATTCGAATGAGAAAATGTATTGATGCTAAGGGGAATATTTTGAAAAGCAATAAACCGATGTATTTCTATACAAAAATATTTTATCTATTATGAATATTATCTATCGGAAATGACATCACATGAAATGATATACCGGAAGTGACGCCACATGAAATGATTTCTTTTTCGTCTGAAGAGTGAGGAAAATAAGAGATGCAGTGTTTTAAAAAAATGCGTAAAATTATCTCGTGCAGGCAATTTAATAAAAAATACCTAAGATTTACAGACCTAATCATAAACTCCCGACCATCATCTATCTCGCACCAACCCACTGGAACGCGTTACGCTCTAACACTACAGTTTCATCCATTTCACATAAGCTGGATTCGAACCCTGAGCCTAAAGCCTCGCAACTTCACGTCCCTAGCCTCTCGACTAAACGGACGACAAACAAAGTTTCGATTTCGGCGTATTTAAGTTCAACATTTTAACATGTCTGTATAAATTATCTGAAAATACGCGGCTAAAATTGCCGGGGCTAGAATCCCCGACAAAAACTTTCACTTCACGCTGTTATCGCGGCATTCTACCTCTGCGCTATGAATGGAGTTGCAATTTTATTTTAATTTAATTATATAAAGCTTTTTTGAATTGGCGATTTGAATAAATCCAATTCAGAATCCACAAAATCTATTACTCTGACAACATTGCTTATTTATTATTTAAAACTGTAATCGTAAAAGGTTTGAGATGGGGACAGAACTTGCTATTAACAGATTTGAGCGTTCGCTGCCCAACTCGTTAACCACTAGACAGTTTGAATCACGACAATGATTGCAACTAGGAACTATTTAAGTTTTCATTATGGAAAAGTAAAAAATAAGAGCCATGGACCACTTGAATGCCATTATATTTTCAGTTTAGAATTATATAAAGAGGATAAAATAAGATGTTACATCCAATTTCCATTTAAAATATTGCAAAGATTACATCTTATTTTGACCTCTTACATATAAAATTATAAATTGAAATGCAGCATTCAAGGACTTCCTGGTTCCTCCCCCCCTTCTTTTTATTGATGAGCGATATATGTGCGGTTAAAGCTCAATTATCATCTGATTTGAACCAAAACTAAAATCTATATATATTCAAAGCACAATCCTTTTTTGCCATGCAATTCCTGAAAATCTATCGAACCGATTTTTAAAGTAAATTTTTTGTTTGATAGCTGATACTTTTCAATTGAGTATAGGATATAAAATTACCTCTTTTTGTTTGATAACTGGTATTTTCCAAATGAGCAGAAGATATAGAATTACCCCCAAAACGCCAGATTTTTAAATGGAATGGCAAGTACATTCTTTAAATTATTTTATTATTATGGAATGGATGATCTATATATAGACTCTGTGGCACAGTTGGAAAAGTATCAACTTAGTAACAGGCGTTCAGAGGTGGATTTTTTCAAGTAAAATTAATAAAGATTTTAGCTTTGCGTAATCTTCTATTCATTATTAAAACAGAGTCAGTTTTTTTATCACTCAGTTTTTGAGGATCTATCGAACCGATTTTAATTTTTTTGTTTAACAGCTGATATTTTCTGGATGAGCTAAAAGTTAAAACCATATACTTTGCCAAGGAGCAGGCAGAAGCAATTTTAAGAGTTTCACAATACGACATGTTATTGATTTCAGCTGACTGAACTCCTTTTTGAAAGAGTTATTAGGGATAAAATAAAGTAACGGCAGCATTACAAATAACATAATTACATTTTGCTACATAGTATAAAATTTTGTTATTGAATTTCACTGTATAAATTCCTCCTACAATGAGTCATTTAGAAGAATGAACACCGGAAGATCGCAGCTAACTGCTTACAGATTTTAATTCGAATAGCTCGTGATCAGATAGGGTGTACCGTGTTTTTCTGGTGTTCTGAAACTGTATAGAAATTATCGTAAATCCAAGAGGAAAAAATATAACCTTACAATCTAAATATCATTAAACCTGTTTGCATAATTTGTTAAACACATAATTTGATTGTATGCATTCGATAATAAATCTCGTTTAATTTAATATCTCACTTAATATAATACATCTTCTTGAAAAAATCTCGAAATTTTCAGGAAAGCAATATATATTTTTCTGCACAATAATATAAAAATGTATGAAACAGTGAAGTAGTCACAGAATCCGCCAATTAGAATGTTCCCAAGTTAAGATTGTAGTATCTGCAGCGAGATTGCCAGCTTAACTGAGTTTGAACTTGGACGTTGCAAATTTGTGCAACAAAAGTTCAATCGTTTCGGAAGAAATTTGAAGCTGGCTTTGCGTGGTAGAACTAAAGTTGGTGCACTTCTTAGAAGTTCATAAAACTGTGGCGCGTTCTCGCTACTACTGCAAGTATGAGCTATTTCATGCTGACTAGTGTATAAAAAGCCTTGATACAAATTTTGCATTTGTGTCGTTATTGGACTCCCTAGGGGGGAGGTAGTTGCCTCCCTTCGATAGGGTACATTATCAAACTTGGTAGCTATCAATTGAAATATTTTTCAAGCTTTTTTAAAATGTAGGGCAACGTGCTATAATTGTAATCATTTGGACCAACGTTACAGATTTTTCAAATTTTTCTTGTGAAATTTGCAGAAAAGGAAAAAAAAATATCAAGTTACGTAAAAATGGATTCTGGAATGAGGAAGTGGAGTTCAATTACACTCCAGTTAATTAGTATTAACTATGGGATGGAGTCAAGTTTCACGACTATTGCCTATTTTTTATGTCAAGCAACATACATAGTTAAAAAATAAAACTCATTAAAAAGAAAGCTACTTAATTTTAAGAGTGTTAGTTTCCTTCTCTTTTTGAATATTTTTGATAACAAGTAACATACATAGTTAAAAATATAAAGCTCATTAAAAAAAGTTATAACTTAATTTTAAGAGTGTTAGTTTTCTTCTCTTTTTGATTATTTTTGATGTCAAGCAACATACATTGTTAAAAAAATGAAACTTATTAAAAAGAATTACAACTTAATTTTTAGAGTGATAGTTTCCTAGTTTCCTTCTCTTTTTGAAAATTTTTGATGCCAAGTAACATGCATTGTTAAAAAAAATAAAACTCATTAAAAAAAAGTTACAACTTAATTCTATGAGTGTTAGTTTTCTTCTCTTGACTATTTTTGATGCCAAATAACATCCATTGTTAAAAATTAGAACTCATTAAAAAGAAAGTTACTTAATTTGAAGAGTGTTAGTTTCCTTCTCTTTTTGACTATTTTTGATGTCAAGCAACATACATTGTTAAAAAAATTAAACTCATTAAAAAAATTTACAACTTAATTTTTAGAGTGATAGTTTCCTTCCCTTTTTGAGAATTTTTGATGTCAAGTAACATGCATTGTTAAAAAAAATAAAACTCATTAAAAAAAGTTACAACTTAATTCTATGAGTGTTAGTTTCCTTCTCTTGACTATTTTTGATGCCAAATAACATCCATTGTTAAAAATTAAAACTCATTAAAAAGAAAGTTACGTAATTTGAAGAGTGTTAGTTTCCTTCTCTTTTTGAATATTTTTGATAACAAGTAACATACATAGTTAAAAATATAAAGCTCATTAAAAAAGTTACAATTTAATTTTAAGAGTGTTAGTTTCCTTCTCTTTTTGACTATTTTTGATGTCAAGCAACATACATTGTTAAAAAAATAAAACTCATTAAAAAAAGTTACAACTTAATTCTAAGAGTGTTAGTTTAATTCTCTTTGACAAGCTCAAGTGACTAGTTGGTTGACAAATTATAAAAATGCGTTCGGTGCTGTGCTGCTTCAAAATTCTTCAATTTCTGCTTCAAAAGTAGGTAATTAGAATGCTTTTTTCCCCTGAAACGGCCAGAAATGCAGCTCAACGTAAAAATGAATATTTGTTGCCATTCTTAAAAGGCAAAAAATCCGGACAAATAAAAGAAACTTAATACCGAACTCTGTTAATTAAATTGTATAAGAGGAAAACATAAGAGACATCAAATTCGTGGATTACAAAAACAATAATGTTCTTTTTTTTAGTGCAAGACGGAATGAGAGACAATTAAGTGCACTTCACGTGTTGGATGGGGTAACAAATGACATGGGGAGTTGACCACCGGTGACTGGTTATAAGACCCTCTAAAAACATTAGGAGAAATAATTTCAATTAAGACCTCATTGCCTTGCCTCGAGAAGATAATTGGAAACGCGAGACAGCAGTTCAAGAAGTTTAATTTTTCTAATACGGTCTGTTTTATATAAAGTATTTTGTTACCGTAAATGAAGAAATAAATTAGAAGGCAAGTGATGTCGCCACTCAAACTAATTGACACTCAGTGATAAAACCGAGATGAGGATGAAGAGTTTTTGTTCAAAAGGATTCTTTGCTTCTTCTTTTGAGATTCTATCAAAAATGGTAATGGTTTCTCAGTAATAAAGCAGTGAATTTTTTTTACAAAATTGCGAATATTAAATTCGAATATTTACCTGATTTTGAATATTAAAAAGTGAATTAATAATAACAATCAATTAATGAAAAAGCACTAAAAACAATGGGTTATTCCAAAAATAGACAAAACATGGCTATCAGGCCAAAAAAAATCTGACGTGGGCAGCGCATGACTTTCCATACAGGATCAAATTCATTTGTTTTCTTTTTTCTCACAATTCATTAAATTTAATTTAATTGAACAAATAAGACATATATAATTACTTTAAATTGCACTGAAATTGTGGTTTTACTTAAAATTTTGTTTTTATTTGGCGTCTGAACGTATTTTCAAAGATAGAGTTGCAAAAATGCTAAAAACTTAAATATGTCGAAAACGGTTAGTCTTAGAATAATAGGGTTATTCTTATTCTTTTTGGCGTCAAAAAGTCTGTATGAATCAAGAATTTAATTTATACATTTAAGCATATGTAGTCTTTTATTTCAGATTTTAACGATTTTTTAAGGTTATTTTGCAAAAATAAGGCAGGTGCTGTTTTTCCGAATCGTTCAAAAATCAGCACTAAGGTAGCTACTAACAAGAAGCTTACCCACAAAATTGTGAAATTGCGTTGAATAGTTTATGAGTTAAAGTGGATAAATACATTGCACACAGACACACACACACACACATAGACGCACACACACACAGACACACCCAAAGGTCGCGCTGAAAATGGTTTTTTCGTATTCTAGAGACCCCAAAACGTGTAGACCCATCGTAAACTCGAGTTGCAATTTTAGACATCATTTCAATACTTTCCCTATACACTACGATGTATTGTAGGGAAAGTAAAATAAGTTGATTAGTTGCTGCTGGGAACCTCGTTTTGGAATGCAACTTAAGCCCGTTTTTTAGATACTATATTACAAATATATAAGAATACGACGCTTTATAGTATAGAATATATTGAATGGGAATTCTGTCTCCAGTTTGATTGTTTATGTGGCATCGTGTTATTCGCTAATCACAACGATATTTATCAGCGACACGAGCAATTTATTTTAAATAATAGCAACTTGTTTATTTTAAAAAAGCGATTATTATATGTCGAGTCCGTAACCTCTATTCCTGTGGCAGGGTTTGTAATGGACCCAATACACTTCATGAAGGGTAGAAACAATGAAACTGGAACTGCTATGGTGCCTCTGTCCCTTGTTAAGTCTGGATGGCTCAGGCGGTTCCATATCCAGTATAACTGCCGCTTGCCCATAGGGTTGGAGGTTGCGAAGTTGTATCCCGGTTGTGTATCCAGAACAGCAGGAATGAGAGACTCGGTTTTATATGTACTTCAAGAAGTTCGATTTCATGCTCGTTGCGATCGCCAAACACGGGAGCAGTTCCCACTTTAAGGGAAGATAAATATTGGACGATTTGGCAACCATCATACAACAATGACTAAACTTCCTTTATCTTACATAAATAAAAAGAAACTGCATATCGAACTGTGTTTTAACTTTCCAGCAACAATGACTAAACTCATAATTTCTACTAACAACTCATTTTATCGCTAAAGGGGACATAAATTTTTAGTGGATGTAAATAACTTTATCCAAAGTCGATGTCTAGCTAAATTATTATCGCACCCGATAACAGCAGATTAATCTCATTTTTAACACTTTACAACAAAGTTGAAAAGTGTTTGTGACTTTGTTCATTCTGTCTGTCTGTCCGTTAGCACGATAACTGCCGTAAAAATGACTTAATCAAAATGAAATTTTAGTATGTTGTTCAGACTGTCTGTAGGAACTATGGGAATATAAACGAATAATATCACCCAATTAGTTTCGGATTGAATCCGGGTTGAAAAAATGAAATACATTGATCCCTATGGGACCAAATTTTTCAAACATTTTTAAAGCGAATTTAAAATTCAAAAATTGCTCCGAAAGATTTAGGCAATATTCAAATTATCCCATAAAATATATAAAATAAAATTCAGCAAAATATATTCAGTAGTTTTTTAAATAAAATTTAAAATAATAATTACGCCCTTTGTATGAAGAGATCACGTGACCATTATATGAAGAGATCATGTGACCCATTTCAAAATAAATATGGCATCCATCTTGTGTCAAAATCGTAATTTTTAAAGTTCTTTTTAATTAACACTTTACATCAAAGTTGAAAAGTGTTTATGACTTTGTTCATTCTGTCTGTCTGTCTGTCTGTCTGTCTGTCCGTTAGCACGATAACTGCCGTAAAAATGAGTTTATCAAAATGAAATTTTAGTATGTTGTTCAGACGGTCTGTAGGACCTATGGGAATATAAATAAATAATATCACCCAATTAGTTTTTTATTGAACCCGGGTTGAAAAAATGAAATACATTGAACCCTATGGGACCTAATTTTTCAAACATTTTTTAAGTAAATTTAAAATTCACGAATTGCTTCGAAATTTTTAGGAAATATTCACATTATCCCATAGAATATATAAAAAAAAATTCAGTAAAATATGTTAAGTAGTTTTTTAATTAAAAAAATTATTTAATATAGGGAAAAAAACAAATTCAATTAAATTCTGACTTTGGGATATCTTCCAGAAAGGAAAGAGAGAGATATTATATAATAAATATCTCTCCATTTGTTTAAACGTTTTGCATATGGGAGTGGCTTCATATTTTAAAATAAATTTGGTAGATAACAATTTTTCATTTTTTTTAAATTTTATATAACTCTTCTTGATAAATTTAATTGATGGCATTTTAAATGCACTTTCCTACGTCCTAGAGAGTTAAAATTTGGTACACAGCTTAAATTTGTTGAACATTTTATTCGACAAAAATTTGATGGATCTTTAAATATAGATCATACATTTTTTTCGAAATGGCCTGAAAATGATCCCCGTTCACTTCTATAAATCATTGGTGTAATATTGTTAAAAATTCTGATGTGGACAGCACATGTCTTTCCCTGCAGATTCATATTCGTTCTCTTTATTTATTCAATGATAATTTGAGTTTATCTGCACAACATAAGTATTTTAAATGACATTGAATTTACACGTTAAACTTAAATTTGGTTCTCATTTGATAGCTGGACTTATTGTCAAAGGTGGCGTAGCGAAAACGCGAAAAAACTAGAATATCTCAAGAACGGCTAGTCCTAGAGTAATGGGGTTAGTCTTACTCTTTTTGTTGTCAAAAATCACATATAAAATAGGAATTTAATTGATATAATTGAGCACACGTAGTCTTTTATTTTTATATATAACGATTTTTGCTGGCCATTTCGCAAAAATAGCCCGTTCCTTTTTCCCGAATCGTAGTAGAATAACCTACAAATGATTTATATACAAAATTTTGTTAAATTTGGTATATAAAAATCACTTGTAGGTTATTGAAATATTATACTCCAAATTTTGTTAAATTTGGTTCATTAGTTTTTAGCTAGAGTGGATAAAGGCAATTTCTGCGGCCATTTCGCAAAGAAGGCAGATTCTTTTATTACGAATCGTACTATAATCTAATGAACATCAGGATTTCCCACAAAAAACATACCTACCAAATTGTATGAAATTCGGTCCATTAGTTTTTCAATTAGAGTGGATGTAATATCCACACAGACACACAGAAACATACACAGATACACCCTTACACACACAGACGTCTGTTCTCGTTAGATCACCGAAGTGAAGCAGCATCGGGCGCGGTTAGTACTTGGTGGGTGACCACCTCCGAACGCCGCGTGCTGTTGGCCATCTCGGGTGCGGTATCCCCGTGGTTTGCGCGCTAGATTTGCACGCTGCCACAAATGCCGCCGTGTTCATGCGGAGTACGATCACGTTAAACATGTGGGTCCGTAAGTCCTTCCGAGAGGTTGGTGGTAGGGGAAGGAGGGTACGGTCCCTGTGGATGCCTCCCCCCCTGGGTTCCGGTCTAAATTGGGTAGGCACTTCCCGGCCGTCCATACAGTTACCTTACACCTTTCTGGTAGGTCGGACGGTCTGGGTCTCAACAACAACAACACACAGACGTCTTCCTAAAAGTAGTTTTTTCGTGTTCTAGAAGTCCCAAAAAGTGTAGATCCTTTGAAAATTCGAGTTCCGATCTTCGGCACGATTCCAATACTTTGAGTACATACACATACACATATATATTATCTGTGTATTATCTGTGTATCTAAATTCCGTGCCTATGCAATTACAATAGTTGTGATTTTAAATGATCCCTAAACTTTTATTATTTCTTCAAGGAAGCCTAATTTTAACATATGCAGAATGCAAATATCTCAAGCGATTGTAAGATGAATTACATAAGAATTGCTGAATTTTTTTCACACAAAATTATTTAGCTCTGGAGTCTGGAATACAAGTTATATGAATGAAATATTCATTGATTTTGCATAAAGAATCAGATGATTTATATTTCGATACAGTTTTAAATATTTAAGTATAATAAATTACTGTAGTACTGTGATAATGTAAAAGATATTACCACTGAATGAATCACATTTTAGAAATTTTTAAATGAAATTACATTTCAGTTGGAAAGTGTTTCATAATCAATGCTTATGCATGATTGATCTTTCTTGTTCATATTTAGTGTTGTATCCGTCCGAGACCGCTTAATTTTTGCTTAAATTCTGTGCATCTACATACTGAAACAACGCAACTACAATATATTTGAGTTTATATGATCATCAAACTTTGATTATTTCTTCAACGAAACCTACTTTTCACTTATGGAGAATGTAAACAGCAAAATATGTAGAATGAGTTGTATGAGAATTGCTGCATTTCTTTAACGTAAAATTATTTAACTCATGGAGTCTGCAATATAGCTGATATGAATGAAACATTCATTGATTTTACGCAGAGAAGCAAACGATTTTTTTTGATGAAGTTTTAAGCACAGAGTTAAATTACTTGTACCTCCTTGGTTTTAAGTTTTGAAATAAAATAAATTATTATAGTATTGTGATGAATGAATGGAATGGAAAAAAGTTTATGAATGAAATGCTGCTTTTATAGAGTGAGCCAGGTGATTTATATTGCGATGACGTCATTTGAAAAAATTCATTCGTTTGAAGTTTTCAAGTATAATAATTAATGTAGTATTGTGATAATTTTAAAAATATTACCGAGGAATGTGTCGCATTTTAGAGATGTTTAAATAAAATTACATTGAAGTTGGAAAGTGTTTCATAATCAATGCTTTATGCATAATTGATCTTTCTTGTTACTTGTATAACTTATCTTTTAACTAAAACAATTCGTTTGTTGATGGATTTTTTTTTCAATACTTCATTATCTGAAATTACACAGAAATAGCACTTCTACATCAATTTTCGTTTTCTTTTGGTAACAAGACGAAATTTCAAAACAGACGCAGCGATCAAATGAAAATATATCGACAACGGCAAGACCTAGCGTAATGGGGTTCATCTTATTATTTTTATCGTAAAAAAATACGTACAAAATAAGCATTTAATTGATACATTTCAGCATACGTAGTATTTTATTTTAGATTTTGGCAATTCTTGCCGGTCATTTCGCAAATAAAGGCAAATTATATTTTTCCGAATAGTACCAAAATCTAATCAGCATCAGAGTAACCCACAAGTGATATTTCCAACACTGAATTTTCACTTACAATTCAATTTTCGTTCTCATTGGGAAAATGGACTTATTTATTTTCAAAGTTGGCGAAAGGAAAATGCAAAAAAAAAGGAAAGAAAAGAAAAAACTAGATTATCTCGAGAACGGCTAGAGCTAGAGTAGTGGCGTAGATCTTATTCTTATCATCGTCAAAAATTAAGTGTAAAACAAGCATTTAGTTTATTTATTGAATCATACGCAGTCTTTTATTTTGGATTTTGAGGATTTCTGGGGCCATTTTGCAAGAAAATCAGGGTTCTTTTTTCGAATCGTACTAAAACATAGTCATCACCACGATAACACACAAGTGACTTATCTATTAAATTTTGTGAAATTTTGTTATTTAGTTTTTTACCTAAAGTGGATACATACGATTTTTGAGGGGTCATTTTGCAAAAACTGCAAATTATTTTAAACCGAATCACACTACAATCTAATCAGCACCGGGGCCTCACACAAGTGACCTATATATATAAGTTTATGAAACTTGGTCCATTAGTTTTTGAGTTAGAGCGGATACATACATTGCACAGACAGACACACACACACACAAACACACACACACACACACAAACACACACACACACACACACACACACACACACACAGATGTCTTGTTAAAAATAGTTTTTTCGTATTCTAGAGGTCTCATAACGTGTAGATCCGTCGAAAACTCAAATTGCGATTTTCCGCATGATTCCAATACTCTCCCTATACATTACAAAGTATTGTAGGGAAAGTAAAATGAATTTATTAGTTGCTGCTGAGAATCTCATTTTGGGATGCAACATAAGCCCGTCTTTTTAGATTCTATAATACAAATATTTAAGAATACGACGTTTCTTAGAGTATAGAATATATAGAATTTTCGGTCTCCAGTTCGATTGTTTATGTGGCAGAAATAAAATGCTAATCACAAATATATTTAACCACCAGAATTTTATTTTAAATATTAGTCACTGGTTTATTTAAAAAAAGTGATTAATATATATTGAGTCGGTAAACTCAAAGGTACTGGGTAAACTCTATACCTGTGGTTGGGTATGTAATGGATCCAATACACTTCATGAAGAGTAGAAACATTGAATCTGGAACTGCTATGATGCGTCTGTCCCTTGTTAGGTCTGGATGGCTCAGGCGGTTTCATATCCAGTGATGCTGCCGCTGGCCCATAGGGTTGGAGGTTTCGAAGTTGTATCCCTGTTGTGTATCCAGACCAGCAATAAATGAGAGACTCGGTTTTTTTACTTTCCTTATATACATTACGTATAAGGAAAGTATTGTGACGGGGTCGAAAACTCGAATTCGAGTTTTCGACGGGAGAGCACGTTTCAAGCATCACTGATCACGAATCAAGCATTTTTGAAGTGATGTCTGTGTGTGTGTATGAAAGTGTGTGTGTGTGTGTGTGTGTCAGTGAGTCTGTGGAGACGATAACTGACGAACGAATGGACCGATTCGAACAAAATTTGGTACAAAAATCACAATCCGTAAACACTGGAAGCCTATTGTTTTAATATGCAATCGAATGTTCAGAATCTCCCTAAATTTTCGAATGAAATTTTGAAAAAATCGTCAAAAAATCAAAACCGCTAATAAAGTTACGCAGATAGACATTTCTTATGTAATTTTTCATTAGAAAACGATTGGGATAAATTTTAGACCGCTAACCTGAACCGTTCTCGAGATATTGCACATTTTTCAAAAAAATTATCAAAAAGTTATATAAAATAAAAAATAAAAATATTTCCTATTGAGAAACATGTTCACTTTACATATGTAATACCATGCGATAAATTTTGTGATATCATTTTCGTGGATCTAGCTCGTTTCATTCATGAAAAAAGATACTTTGAGTAATACTTTTGTATTTGAACGCCAATAGTCATTTATCTGCTGTAAGAATAACTTATTTCGCCGTCCATAACGCTTGGTGGGATTTTGGCGAAGAATTTGGCGGAATGTCGCCAACTTGGCGACATTTTTAATTGTTGCCAAATTAACAAAAATCTCGCCAAATTGATAAAAATGACGCCAAATCAATGAAAATGACGACTAATTGAAGAAAATTCAATATCTTGGAAATTATATAAGTATCTACTATAAGAATAACGTTTTTTTTAACTGTAAAAGTAGTAAATTCATTGCATTATATAAAGAAAGTCATGTGTTGCCCACATCAGATGTTTTAAGTTCGGCTTTGCGATCGTTGCAGTTGCCAAACAGTGAGAGAACTTCTCGCTTTTAGCGAAGACGAATATTGCACGATTTGTCAACTGTCTTACAACAATGACTAAACTTCCTTCATCTTACAAAAATAAGACGAAGCTGCATATCGGACTGTTTCTTTACTTTGTAACACAACAATGATTAAACTTATAATTTTTTTACTAACAACTCATTTTATCGCTAAATGGGACATAAATGGTTAGGGCGATGTAAATAACTTTATCCAAAGTCGATGCCTTGCTAAATATTATTATCGCACCCGATGATGGTAGATTAATCTCATTTTATTAACATCCTTAGGCCCGTGTTCAAGATAAATATACAAATATATTAAATTACAGCTCTTTATAGTATAGAGCATGAAAAGTGAGCATATCCAATACTATAAAGAGCCAATTAATAAATTTATTTAATTTTAATCTTTTTTTGAAAAACGTACCATATGTGTCTTTCAGTGACACGTTTGAACCAACAAATCATTTAAAATTGAACGATAACAATAGCCAATAATAATGAAAGTCTCTGCGACAACTTCAGTATTAGAGCTGGGAATAAATCTATTTTTAATTGTTTAAGTCATTTAAATATTATTTATTTTTAAATGGCAACATTATTTTCAACAATGAAAGTTAAATTCTCACAACTAGTTCTTTTTATATACATCTAGGGATATTTTATATTAACGCAAGGAGGTACTCTAACCAAAGCGTTAGAATGCTTTTGTTGCAATTTAGAAAATCTCATGTGGACAGCACATGACTTTCGCTACAGTCCCAAATTCATTTTCTCTTTCGTTCTTTAATAATTCAATTTAATTGAGCAAAGTAACATGCATATATTTCAAATTTATACTTGTATGACTTAGCTTTCAACTAAAACATTTTGTTTTCATATTTATTTATACATCGCAACATATTTTAGTAAAAAATTTTAATGTTGATGTATTTTTTTTTCAATACTTCATTATCTGAGATTACACAGTAATAGCATTTCTATATCTATTTTCGTTTTCATTTGGTAATTAGACGTATTTTCAAAACCGACGCAGCAAAAATGCAATAAAATGAAAATAGCTCGACAACGGCAAGACCTAGAGTAATTGGGTTGGTCTTATTATTTTTATCGTAAAAAATTACGTACAAAATAAGCATTTAATTCATATATTTCAGCCTACGTAGTATTTTATTTTAGATTTTGGCAATTCTTGCCGGTAATTTCCCAAATACAGGTAAATTATATATTTTCGAATCGTACCAAAATCTAATCAGCATCAGAGTAACCCACAAGTGATATTTCTGCCAAATTTTGTGAAAGTTTTGGATTGAATCCGAGTAGAAAAAATGAAATACATTGAACCCTGTGGGACCTAATTTTTCAAACATTTTTTAAGCGAATTTAAAATTTACAAATTTGCTTCGAAAATTTTAGAAAATATTCAAATTATTCCATAAAAAATATGAAAAAAATTTCCGCAAAATATATTCGATATTTTTTTAAAGTAAAAATTAAAATAATAATTACACCCATATTATATGAAGAGATCACGTGACCCACTTCAAAATAAAATATGGCATCCATCTTGTGTCAAAATCGTGATTTTTAAGTTCTTTTTAAGTTATATTTAGTGTTGTATCTGTCCTAAAACCGCTTTATTTTTGCTTAAATTCTATGTATCTACATATTGAAGCAACGCAATTACAATATATTTGTGTTTAAATGATCATCAAACTTTGATTATTTCTACAACGAAGACTAACTTTCACTTATGGAGAATGTAAACACATCAAGCTGTAGGATGAGTTGTATAAGAATTGCTGAATTTCTCTAACATAAAATTATTTAGCTCTGGAGTCTACAATATAACTGATATGAATGAAACATTTATTGATTTTACATAGAGAAACAGACGATTTTATAGTAGCCTTTTTCGATGAAGTTTTATGCATAGCGTTAAATTACTTGTAATTCCATGGTTTTAAGTTTTTAAATAAAATAAATTATTGTAGTATTGAAAAGGAATGGAATAAAAGTGAATGAATGAAATATTTAGTGTTTTTACATGGAGAGCCAGGCGATTTATAGTTCAATGACGTCATTTGAGTAATGTTCATTTTTTTCGATGAAGTTTTAAGTTTTCAAATATAATAAATTATCATAGTATTGTGATAATTTTAAAAATTTTACCACTGAATGTATCGCATTTTAGAGATGTTTAAACAAAATTGCATTGCAGTTGGAAAATGTTTCATAATCAATGCTTTATGCATGATTGATCTTTCTTGTATATTATATCCTTACCATTGTTCCGGGAATGACCGTTAATTCCCATAGGAAAGTGATTTTTAACTGTGTGTCTTGACGTTCCGCTTGGGGCGCCGCGGTGGATTGATATATGCAGTTTGGCTCAATTTACATTGACAAATAGGTTGGTTGGTTGGTGTCGTCTCCATTGCTCATTATGGAAGGAATTTTGATATTGCATTGTTACCAGGGAGTACCACACAAGGAGATGAAGACGTACTTTTTAGATGTTGTTGATCAGCACAGTTAGATAAAAAATACCTCCAGTACAGAACCACAACTTATCACCAGTGCCGAATAACGTCACGGGCTTTAGGGGCTACAGTAAGGCTCTTAAATATACAGGTTGATGCAACCGCCATTTTGCCTCTGATCATTCCAGTCAGTTATCGGCTGACTGTTCTTTCAACGGTGGGTGTATGCTACATGGCTGATATTTGATACGTAATTCAGCTGTAAAACAGGTGCTTCTTTTTTTCAAAAGATTGTAGCAATTATTAAAAAAAAAATATTCTAGAATGTTTTGAGTTTCCGAGAAAAGGACGATAAAGTAATCTTCTTTTCGTCATGTACTGTCATTGCTTCAACTGGAAGTCAAGATGGCCGCTGTTGCACAGGTTTGCTTATGTAGGAGCCTTAGGTTACAGTCCGACCCAAGGGTCATCGCCAGCAGAGATTAAGTGAAGCGTTATTTTATTTGTGAATGTTGAATTAAAGTATACGTACTCTAAATTATCTATTTAAAGAAAAGGATCAATTAATATACCGTTTATATGTGTTTTTAGCGTTCTCAATGAGCTGAAATCCAGAGAGGATAGCTTTCTGTCTTTTTCTCCTTCGGAAAATATTTCTGGCCTCGTAATACCTGTATCCCAGGGACCTACAAAATCATAATCCGGCTCTGCTTACCACTAGTACCACAACTTATTGATTACCACAACTTATTGATATTTTGTAATACGCCACATAGAAATCAGTGTTCATCTCCTTATCACTAATTGGGTTTTAAAGTTTGATGAAGGAAGATTATCCAGAAGTGGATAACAAGGCCTTACGGGTTTTGATTCCCTTTGCGATATCCTACTTATGCCAGGCAGAGTTTTCAGCAGCGGTAGTCATTAATACCAAATACAGAATTGGCAATTGAACCTTCAGAAAGAGATGCAAATCACAGTTTCCAAACTTGTGCCCAGTTTTGAAGACTTGATAAAGAAGAAGCAAGCTCATCTTTATTGGACTTAAGAATATGATGTCATAAAATTGCAACTGATTAAAATATGTTAATGCTTTATTTATAAATATCCTATGGCATAGTATAAACGTAATTTTGGAAACTGTAAAATTTCGAATAATGCGAGTTACAATCATGCTAGTTAAAAAAAGTTCTTATCCAATCTACTTCTGAAATACCTTTATATTTTTTAAACACTATGTATATAAATACAAGAAAGATCAATCATGCTTAAAGCATTGATTATGAAACACTTTCCAACTTCAATGAAATTTTATTTAAACAAGTCTATAAAATGCAATACATTCCTCGGTAATATTTTAAAACTTATCACAATACTACATTAATTTATTATATTTGAAAACTTAAACCTTCATTGAAAAAAATGAACTTCATTCAAATGACGGCATTGAAATATAAATTGTCTGGTTTAAACATCTATAAAATGCGATACATTCCTCTGTAATACTTTTAAAACTATAATAATACTACGATAATTTATTATATTTGAAAACTTCATCGAAAACAACTGAAATTCATTCAAATGACGTCCTTGAAAAAATAACACGTCTGGATCTCTCTATAAAAACAGCATTTCATTCATAACTTTTCCCCATTCATTTCATTCATCACAATACTATAATAATTTATTTTATTTAAAAATTAAGACCATGGAGCTACAAGTAATTAAACTCTATGCTTAAAACTTCATCGAAAAAAATCGTCCTTCTCTTTGTAAAATCAATGAATATTTCATTCATATCAGCTATGCAGACTCCATGGGCTAAATAATTTTGTGTTAAAGAAATACAGCAATTCTAATACAACTCATTCTACATATTTTGCTGTTTACATTTTACATAAGTGAAAAATAGGCTTCGTTGTAGAAATAATCAAATTTGGATGATCATTTAAACTCAAATATATTGTAATTGCGTTGTTTCAGTATGTAGATGCGCAGAATTTAAGCAAAAATAAAGTGGTTTTAGGACGGATACATCACTCAATATGAATTAAAAAGAACTTAAAAAATGACGATTTTGAGACAAGATGGATGCCGTATTATATTTTGAAGTGGTCACGTGATCGTTTCATATCATGGTCACGTGATCGCTTCATGTAAGAGGTGTAATTATTATTTTAATTTTTATTTAAAAAACTACTAAATATATTTCGCTGAATTTTTTTATATATTTTATGGAATAATTTGAATATTACTTAAAATTTTCGAAGCAATTTGTGAATTTTAAATCCGCTTAAAAAATGTTTGAAAAATTAGGTCCCATAGGGCTCAATGTATTTCATTTTTTCAACCCGGGTTCAATCCAAAACTAATTGGGTGATATTATTCATTTATATTCCCATAGGCCCTACAGACCGTCTAAACAACATACTAAAATTTCATTTTGATTAAGTCATTTTTACGGCAGTTATCGTGCTAACGAACAGACAGACAGACAGACAGAATGAGCAAAGTCATAAACACTTTTCAACTTTGTTGTAAAGTGTTAATAAATCAGCTAAATGCAGCCAATTCAACGGAGTAATTTAGCTGATCATAAAACACAAAGCCCGCTTTTGAGCGGTATGGTCAAAATTATGGAAGACACTTCCAGTGTAGATACCATTATTCATGGACTGGCTTCGTGCTTATTACGCGCTCGTCTGCATGGAATTGCCGATATTTGCAATAATAGCAATAAATCTACTATAAGTTGCATTTGTTGCAAGCTTACTTCAGATAATTTCAGGCAACGTGGAAGGACTGAACTTGTCAGTTCTCATAGAAGCTTGTAAAAATTGTGGCTTATAGTAAGTTTCTTGCTGCTATTACAGATATTGGCTAGCTGCATAATAAGCATGAAATCGGTCCATAGATTCTAGTAACTAGATTCTAGTTCAACGGGAGTGCCTTCAATAACTTAGCTGTTGCCATCTTGAAAAATACATTAAAATTTTTAAAAGAATAATTTGTAAAAGGAAATTTATAAAAAATGAGAATGCATTGAGCATGAAAGCATTGAACATGATTGCATGAGAATGCATTGGACATGAGTTCACGAGAATGCATTGAACATGAATGCATGAGAATGTATTGAACATGAATGCATGATAAAGTCCAATGGCGTCTCACACTCTGGATAGCTTTGTTCTTTAATATTACTTTTCACTTACTGCTATCATATTAAAGTAACTTCAATTAAGTTATCTATTTTGTACAGATTCTGATAAAGATTGTGATACAAATAGCTTAAACAATATATTAAACATGAATGCATGCTAATGCATTCAACATGAATGCATGAGAATACATTGAACATGAATGCATGAGAATGCATTGAACATGAATGCATGAGAATGCATTAAACATGAATGCATGAGAATGCATTAAACATGAATACATGAGAAAACATTGAATATGAATGCATGAAAACGCATTGAACATGAATGCATTGAACATGATGGCATGAGAATGCATTGAGCATGAAAGCATTGAACATGATTGAATGAGAATGCATTAAACATGAGTTCATGAGAATGCATTGAACATGAATGCATGAGAATATATTGAACATGTATGCATGAGAAAGTCCAATGGCGTCTCACACTCTGGAGTTTTGTTCTTTAATATTATTTTTCACTTACTGCCATCATATTAAAGTGACTTCAATTAAGTTTTCTATTCACTAATATACACTATTTTAATTGTCCTGCAAATTTATAAATAATACCCTTATTGCATATGAAGCAAACGCAATAAAGCACGCAACATATTTATTTTTCGTTAAATCATGACTTAAGCGTTGTCTCAATTTTAAACGATATATTCATTACGATAGTTTAGTTAAACGATTATTTTTTTATCGAAATATCTCAGTCGATATCTCTATTGTTAATGATAATTAACCTCTAAATTAAAATAAGTTGTTCACGACGATGACAACAACAGCAACAAAATAATAACATTTTATTCAGAGCCTCAATCGATAAAATACATAATTAACTTTTATTGGAAAATAAATCCAGGAACAAAATTTTAAAATAATTGATAAAAAAAGATGTTTAAGAGTTATATTCTGAGAAAACGAAGCCAATTAAGCTGGATAATTATAAAGCTTGAAATTAATAAGAGGTTTATAAGGAAATTGAGTTCTAGTTATTCTCTCTATAAGGCATAGTATATGTATAAGGCAAGTATACAAGTCCTTATGCATCTCTTTAACGTTCGACTGGTTTGCTCTAAAGCAGCAGAAGCATGGTTTATCAATAGGAAAGCGAGTATGCGTCAGTGGCGGCTCCTGACTTTAGGAATGGGGGAAGCAGATTCATTGGAGAGATTCGCCCTCCTCGATAACGACCATCATCAAAACACATCACGCTACTGGCACAACTGTCGTCAAACATTATCTAAAAATAACAAAACGAGTCTGAAAAATTCGCCAAATATTAATAATAAATATAATAACAGCCCATGCATGTTATTCATTAAGTGACGCAGCGCTTACCCTGCTTCACCTGCGTCATTCCACGAGCGGCTACTGCTATATATAGTTTAAGAAAGTTTGAGGCGCCTGTAGTGGCGAATTAATAGGCGAAAATTTTCAGTTGCAAAAATACAGAGTTCTCTATAGTTAGCATGAAACGATGTGCAGTTTCCGCATAACATGTACGTAGACAATAAAAAATGAGGCCAACGAAAAGGAATGATTATTGTACTGTATCATTTGTCCGCCTTTCTTTCAACATTTACTGTTTACTGCAAAAAGGATGGTTTTACATAAATTAAAAATAGTTTATTAGACGGATTATTTTTCTTCCATGAGTACTTTTCGCCATTTTCTCCAGAAGTACTTCGGTTGTAAACGAGACATTTGCATAATTATCGCTTTACGTTGAACTCATTTTTTATCGTCTTCGTACATGTTATGTACAACGTCCATGCGAAAAATCTGATGCGGGCAGCACATGACTTTCTCTACAGACTCAAATTCATTCCATCTTTCCTAATTCATTAAATTGAATTTAATTGCACAAAATAACAAGGATTATTATTTGAAATTGCATCGAATGCGCTGTTTTAATTCAATTTCACACTAATTTCACAAAATAACTCATACTATTCTCAAAACATTAAGGAAAGCCACTGCATAAAGCAGCCGCTACTAATCTCAAAGCATTGACGTAAATCACAGACCAATGTAGCTCGTATTTCGTCAACTGCTTTCAAACTGAATGATGGCTCCTTTTATAGACTTTCCATAGAAACTTCTGGAAATCTTTCACATCTGGTAGGATATTGGTTATTTCGAGGTGTCTTCCGAACCTTCGAAAAGTCTTTGGATTGGCGATAAATCGCCAAATTGGGCAACATTCTACCGAACTTCAGCATTTGATAACCCTAGATTTCTGTCATAGGAAATGTTGCATATATACTGGTGTTTTCTCCGTCTGGTTTTTGAAATAGACGAATGTAAGGAGGGGGGGGGGGGATAGATTCCGGATGAAAGGGAATTTTACGCTTTCGCAACACTATTTTAATTTAGTATGTCACAATACTTTAAAACAGATTTTCAGAGATTTCAGAGCATTTCACAAGTTCGTAACAATAATTTTAATTTACACAAGCTACGGGTGTTATTTGTTGTTGTTGAAACCCAGACCGTCCGACCTACCAGAAAGGTGTAAGGTAACTGTTTGGACGGTCGGGAAGTGCCACCCAATTTAGACCGGAGCCCAGTGGGGGAGGCATCCACAGGGACCGTACCCTCCTTCCCCTACCACCAACCTCTCGGAAGGACTTTCGAACCCACATGTTTAACGTGATCGTACTCCGCATGAACACGGCGGCAGTTGTGGCAGTGGCTGGAATCGAACCCGGGCCTACCGAGTGCAACTCCAGCGCGCTAACCAATAGGCTACCGCGCCCACGGGTGTTATTTGTGAAAAAGCACTCTAAAACTTAAATTCTCCACGCTTCAATCTTGGACTTGTTTATGGTTAATTGAGAACGAACACCATTTCTAACGAAGTCATAAACTGCTTAGCTTTTACCAATGCATAAAGCCTACACAAATTTAATACCCATAATTGTATATCACATGTCCTCGAATACCTTTTTTAATAGTCTTCTTTTCATAAAATGATTATTCCCAAAGATTATTATTCAAATAATCTTTTAAAACACTTTTGTTCATTTACAATGGAGACAAAATTTTACTAGCTATAACTTCAATTATAAGAGATAAATTTAGCCTATTCGTCTGAATGAAAAATTTTCAGCAAAATAAAGAAAAAAAAACCGTTAATGAAAGATTCTAATTAAATTCCAAGTTTCATCATCATGCATATTTAATGGCTGGCAACGAAACAGCAGTTTTGTTGAAGAATTTGTTCGAAAAGAAATGCTTTTCAATTAAACAAAGTATTAATTTTTAGCCATTAAAATGTCATTTAATTCCGAGGAATGTTTTTTTTAAACGTCACACTCTATCAGATCTTCGTAAATATTCGTCGCATTTTGTTTTCTCTTTAAAGAAGTGACGATTTCTCTTTAAAACTATTTCGAAATTATTCTGACTGATCTTTTGGCGAATCTACGAATGTATTGTAATGGTTGAATAGATGGTGTTGATTTCGAAAAAGACGTGTTAGAGAGGATCAAGTTGATACCAGTTGATAGAAGTAAAAAGATCAACAATTCTTTCAAAATAAATGGATTTCCAGAATGCGTCATTCGTATGACATAACAAGCACAAAAGTATGTGCCCAACAATTGATCAATCCAACAATTAATATTGAGAATTTGAAAAACGATGAATTTATGAAGGTAAATCAAATTATGCATGTGTCGAATTATGAAGGTAAATCAAATTGTGCAAGGTTCATTATAACGATGTAGTAAAGAACCTTGCTGTTCCAACTGGGAATCGAACCATGGTTCTTCGTACTGACCAGCTCTTGAGCGAATGGGGAGGAATTGCACGCTCTTATCGTTAAACTGTACTCTGCATTTTCCACTCTCTAATGTCAGATTGACATTAGAGATAAGGACAATTAGAGATAAGGACAATTAGAGACAATTAGAGATAACAGGAGGTGGCCAGATTGACCACCTCCTGTAAGGCTCCTGTTGGCTCTTTTTTATTGCCAGAAAAAAATCTTTAAAGTAAATCCCGTGGTTCAAGAGATATTTTAATTAAAAGCTTGTATTGAAATTCTTCATTTAATATATAACCGTTCTTCGCATGGAATATACAATATAAAGAAACTTTAAATTCATAATCACCTGTAAATTCTTATAGTATTTTGAATAATATTGCTATTAAAAACATTCTATTAAAATGTTTAATTTATTTCTTCTAAAATGAATTTTTCGCAGGTAGATCTGAAGAATGAAACATCTTGACAATGCTAGCTGACACACTGCATTTTAAATTATCAATTATATGTAGCATGAAATTTTTTTTGATGAGTCATTGTTATTTTTCGCCTGATTTAGAACCCAATGATTTTTTCTTCTTTCCAACAATACAAATAAATGCGTGGTTAACGATTTAACAGCCCAGTTGAAGATTATACAGTGGCTCCCAGAAGTGTTCGTACACTTACGAATTTTAATGAAATACTTCTCTATCCATAAATAAAAATTAATATTTCAGAATGGGAATTTTTTAATAATATCTATAACATGTTCTTAACAAATCTACGTAAAATATTTTAGAAACATAGTAAAACTTTTTTTTTTAAATTAATAATAAAAAAGTAACCAAAAATTTGCGTCACAAAAGTCTTCGCACAATTAAAAAAAATCTCTACATACAGAAAATATTATAATATGTCGGTAAATTAGTACTTAGTATTATATCCTATAGCATCCACAACAGCTTTTCAACGTCTGTGAATAGAGTTTAATAGTTTTTCTGTAATTTCTGCGTCGATGTTTCCCCATTCTTTGATTATTACTGTTTTTAGTTCGCTTTTCATTTTAATGTCATGTCTTTGTACACTAACCTTCAGTTCTCTCCAAATCTGTTCCATTAGATTTAAATCCGGCGACTGAGGTTGTGTTTTCAGAACTTGTGGACAATTATGGACACACCAGAGGTCAACTTTGAGAGCCGTGTGCTTAGGATCGTTATCTTGATAAAAAACAAAGTTGTTTCAAATACCCAAATTTTGGGCTGATAATTTTAAATTGTCTTTTAAAATATTTAAATAAAGAGCATGATTCATTATGCCATCAATAAATACCAAATTACCTAGTCCTGATGCTGAAGTGCACCCCCCCGTCCCCCACACAAGGACACCGCCACCGACATGCTTTACTGTTCCAAATAAGTTCTTGGGATTAAGTTCCTCATTTTTTCTTCTCCATACAATTATACGCCCATCGGAACCAAAAATGTTAAATTTGCTTTCATCTGCAAATAAGATATGATTCCAATACGTTTCGGGCTTATTTATCATTGATTTTGCGAAGGAAAGCCTAAGCTTTCTATTTTTCGCACTTACAAAAAATATTCTTAGGGCAGAACGCCCATGTAATCCAGCTGATCTGAGCACTCGTCGAACAGTTTCACGTGAAATTGAAGTAGAAAATTTTTCAGTAAATTCTGTAGAAATTTTTACAGCACTTAAACGTGGATGTTTCACAAATTTTCTAACTACAAATCTCTGATCACGTTGAGTTAACTTTGATGGACAACATTTCTTACCTTGTTTTCGATCCGATTTTCTTCTTTAACGCGTTTTAACACACATTGCACCGTAAAATGGGATAAATGTACTAATTTAGCGATATTACGAGCTGATTTACCACTGCTATAATGAAAAATAACCAATTTTCGATGCCATCCATGGTTTCCTTACGACTACGAGCCATTTTCAAACAATACTATAAATATTACGAAATAAGCAAGCAAAGATTAAAGCAAAACGCTTTTTTAAATGTCACCACAATGCAAAAATAAAAAAAAAGCGACAGACAATGATTTTATTTATGAATTTATCCGAAAATGTTTCTGTGTACAATCACTCTTGTAACATGTTTTGTCTCTGCTTCCTTGCATTTTCATTTTTATAAAAAAAATGAGTCAATATTTAAAAAAAAATGTCAGGTTTTATTCAGAATCACTCACATGGAGATGATATGAAAAAATATTGAACTTTATATTCGAATTCAATTCCAGGCGACAGTTCTCTTTCTACAAATTTTTAAAGTGTACGAACACTTTTGGGAGCCATTGTATATTATATATTTCTGTTATACCAATTTCTGAATGGTATAAATGTTTTGAAAATTAGTTTATTCGAATGAAAGAATGTATTAATGCTAATGGCTAATATTTTGAAAAGAAACAAGAAAAATCAATCATGCATAAAGCATTGATTATGAAATACTTTCCAACTTTAATGCAATTTTATTTAAATATCTCTAAAATGCGATACATTCCTCGGTAATATTTTAAAAATTATCACAATACTACATTAATTTATTATATTTGAAAACTTCATCCAAACCAACTGAAATTCATTCAAATGACGTCATCAAAATATAACACTGGCTCTCTCTATAAAAGCAGCATTTCATTTATAAACATTTTCCCATTTATTTCATTCATCACAATATTATAATAATTTACCTTACTTTATTTTATTTAAAAACTAAAGAGCATGGAAGTACAAGTAATTAAACTCTATGCTTAAAACTTCATCGAAAAAATTGTCTTTCTCTCTGTAAAATCAATGAATGTTTCATTCATATCAGCTATATTGCAGACTCCATGAGCTAAATAATTTCGCGTTAAAGAAATGAAGTAATTCTTATACAACTCATTCTACATATTTTGTTGTTTACATTTTCTATAAGTGAAAAAAGTAGGCTTGGCGGTAGAAACAATAAAATTTGGATGATCATTTAAACTCAAATATATTGTAATTACGTTGTTTCAGTATGTAGATGCACAGAATTTAAGCAAAAATAAAGCGGTTTTAGGACGGATACAACACTCAATATGAATTAAAAAGAACTTTAAAAATCGCGATTTTGATACAAGATGGATGCCATATTTTATTTTGAAGTGGGTCACGTGATCTCTTCATATAATGGTAACGTGATCGCTTCATATAAAATCTGTAATTATTATTTTAATTTTTATTTAAAAAACTACTGAATATATTTTGCTGAATTTTTTTTTATATATTTTATGGGATAATTTGAATGTTTTCTAAAACTTTCGAAGCAATTTGTGAATTTTAAATCTGCTTTAAATATGTTTGAAAAATTAGGTGCCATAGGGTTCAATGTATTTCATTTTTTCAACCCGAGTTCAATCCAAAACTAATTGGGTGATATTATTCATTTATATTCCCATAGGTCCCACAGACCGTCTGAACAACATACTAAAATTTCATTTTGATAAAGTAATTTTTACGACAGTTATCGTGGACGGACAGACGGACAGATAGACAGACAGATAGACAGAATGAACAAAGTCATAAACACTTTTCAACTTTGTTGTAAAGTGTTAATAAAGCCATTTATTTCCATACAAATTTATTTTGCGTATTATTTTCTGAAACTCAAATACTAATCGGATTAAAAAATTAATAAAAATCGTCTACCGTATAAATACATTTGATTTAACTGCGTTGCTGAGCAACATGATATGAAAAAAGTATTTTCCACAGAAAATGCTCATAATTCAATAACTAACCATTTTGATGTTGCCAAATTTTTCATTGTTGATTTAGAGTCTGTGGAAAATAAATCATGGTGACAGAGTTTCAATCTAACTCTATCACCATGATTTATTAAACCAACTATTTCCAAATTTTTTTGTTTGAAGGGACCATGGAGTTAGAGAGAGAGAGAAGATTAGAGCTTCTGGAAAATAAACCATGGAGACAGAATTTCTTTCATGTTTTAAACAAGCGATTTCCAATCTATTTGGTTTGGAGGAAGCGTGGAGTTAGAGAAGAGATAAAACAAATAAGGAAGGTTCGTTTCCCACTGTTATCTCATTAACCTCTGGTTCCATTAGCTTGAAACATGGACAACATTTTAAGTGGAGCTATTTCAAGACTACCCATAAAATTTCACGAAATTCGAAATTCGGTGCAACCGTTCTCCCGCGATGAGTAGACAAATATACAAACACACACACATACAGACAGATTTTCAAATTTATTTATATAGTTTTTATCACCAGATTTATAAAATTTTCTCTACTGCAGTGAGTTGATTATGTTATCTGGTTGAATAGGCAAAGTATGGTTTAAAAGTAAATGCCTGGGAAGTAGAAAGAAGTCAGGTAGACCCAAATTAAACTGGTCTAACTAAGACGATTCCTGATGAGTTTGGGTGCCAAGGGTTAGATGTAGTTTCTTTTAAATACGAAAAGCCAAAACATTTTCCTGAAGAAGGTAACTGGAAGATAACTGAGGTTCGCACTGGACTGCAACGCTAATAATGATGGTGACTTGTATATCGCTTTTTTTATCGAGTGCAGTTGTGTGACTATTGTATTAAAGATAATATCAAACGTAGAGTTGAAAACAAGGAATACAGTCAGATATTCAAAACTTATTGCATAATTTGAAACTTCCTGTTCTAAGATGTTTTATTAAATTTCCTATTTTGTACATCCTTTGCAAGCAATCCATTTAAATTCATGTATTTTTTTTAATTATCGGATAAAATGGCGAGCATGAAGTTCTGTGAAACAAAAATATTTTTTTCGAAACGTTTTAATTAAATTTTCTATTTCTGCAACATGCATATTTGCATATGTTGCAGACGATAACGAATTAGAGTTTACTTGAAAATAAAAACGGATAAAAATAAACGCATCCAATTAAAAGATGCAGTTATTTTTCTCCTTATTTAAATGCCATTTAATTCTGAAGAATTTTAAAGAATGTCACTGCTCCCAAATAATCCCAGTAAAAGAAATCACCAGTGCCATTTGAATTTGTCTTTTATTCACACATTACTCGTTTTGAAATTGATATAGATTAAAGTTGTTTCGCCATTTATTTTATAAGAATTAAAATTATTATAAATTTATGGCTTTTATATTATTGTTTCTATAGGTTAAATGCTAGTTTACGGAAACGTTGTAGTCTGTATCTGAAAAAAAAAATGCTGTCCTTTATAACGCATGAAAACGGTATTAACATATATGTCATTAACACCAGTGGCTAGATTTCATTAACACATATAAAGATTTTATCTTCAAAACATTTGAATTTCGAGAGAATTTTGCACGTAATAATAGCCTTCCTCAAAAGGCATCTGTCCTTGGCGGTATGGATATATCTTGCCATTATTTAGCAAGGATGCGCTAATGGTACTGTAGTGAATTTCCTTGAATTGGTGACTAATATATTATGATAGACTAGACGAGCATTTCCAATTTTAAAGTTATATAATGTACTGATAGAGTATATTTTTTTCAGCTCGGTGGCACTAATATACCCTCAAACATATACCAGAAATATCGTCCGCTGTTTTTAATGTGTCAGACGATCTTTACAGATCTCTTTTTTTATCAATCAAAAAACATGGCTCTTTTCCAGAGTGAAAGAATTTTTGTTATAGAGTAATATTTTCCAGCCATTTTTATGAGAGCTTCAGAAGAGATTTTTAAAGAGTTTTGGCAACGCAGTCTCCATTTCAAAAGGTTTATTCTTAGTGAACATTGAAGACCGGCATCGTAGTTCTTGAAATGCTAGGAGGCATAGGGTATAGATATTTCTTCTTCAATGACAATCTTAAAATAATACTTCAGACATATTGCTCGAAAACTGTGGTCTTCAACCTTTATTCAAGGGCCGCTTTTGAGTGAGTTGGAAGTTCGGGCCTCACAAACAAATGCTTACATATATGCATAAATGTATGAATGCACACACACTCATACCGAAACACGTCCTTAAGCACATGTACTCATAAGCACACATGTACGCAATCATACGCACTCATATGCACACGTACAATCAAGCAAAATCAACGCAATCATACTTGTATTTAAAAATCTGATGTGTGCAGCACATGACTTTCCCTGCAGACTTATATCCACGTTCTCTTTATTGTAATTAAATTTATTTCACTTTTAATTCAATTTTCTTTCTCATTAGGTAACCGGACTTATTTTCAAAGGTGGCGTAGAGAAAATAAGAAAAACTAAAATATCTCGAGAACGGCTAGTCCTAGTGTAATGGGGTTGGTCTTATTCCTTTCTTCGTTAAAAATTACGTATTAAACAAGCATCTAATGGATATATTTGAGCATACGTAGTTCTTTAGTATAGATTTTGACGATTTTTGCGGGCCATTTTGCAAAAAAAGGCAGGTTATTTTTTTCCGAATCGTACCAAAATCTAATTAGCACCAGGGTGAGCTACAAGTGACTCATCTACTGAATTTTGTGAAATTCGATCCATTAGTTTTTCAGTTAGAGTGGATACAAACTTTTGCGGGCCATTTCGCAAAAAAAGGCGGGTTCTTTTATCCCGAATCATACCCAAAACTATTCAGCACCAGACTCGCCCACAAGTGACTTACCTACCAAATTTTTTGAAATTCGGTCCATTAGTTTTTAGTTACAGTGGATACAAAATCTGCACAGACAGACAGACACACAGACAGACAGACACACACACAGACGTCACGCTAAAAATGGTTTTTTCGTTTTCTAGAGGTCTTGAAACGTGTAGATCCGTCGAAAACTCGAGTTGCGATTTTCGACATGATTCCAATACTTTCCCTATACATTACCATGTATTGCAGGGAAAGTAAAAAATGAATCTGGCAATGTGAATCTTTTCCATAATTTTTTTCATTTTTCCAAGGCTAAACTCGATTTGCCGGCTACCCCGATCGAGTTCTGTCTTGGTTTTCCTTATGAAATCAACAAGTCAGTTTTATGGATATCTTCAAATATTATGAGATATAGATTTTAATATACAAAAGCTGACAACAAACATTAGTTTTAATGAACTGAAAAATAAAGAAAACTAAATCGGCTTATTTTATCTGCCATTTTGTGTATGCTTCCGAAGTCAGATTTTACCAGTCTTTATAAGGAAATTTCCCAAAATTATCTTGCATCTAACGCTGAGATTGAGTTTTATATAAACATTTAAAATGGTTCGCTTATCTACCATAACTATCATTTTATAATATTCTACAAAATATAAAATTTCGTTTAATTGGAGAAATTCTTAGAACACTGTGCTTCTCAAGTTAGTAGTAAGCTGCTTTGAATTTTGACGGCTTACAAGTAATTAAAAGGGGTTACTGTCGTTGTCCTCAAGTACGGAAAGAGACAAAAATCCCATCAAGTGTCCCTACAAAAGTCTCTACACTTTAATAATTATCAGCTCTGTGCCAAAGTTATTAATTATTTGGGGGGAGGAGGGGTATACTAACTGAGGTCCTATTCCATTTTTAAAACGTATTTAAATAAATAACTTTAGGAAAATTCAAATTTAAATTACAGATGCGGATGGTCACACGTAATGAGTTTTTAACACTTTACAACAAAGTTGAAAAGTGTTTATGACTTTGTTCATTCATTCTGTCTGTCTGTCTGTCCGTTAGCACGATAACAGCCGTAAAAATGACTTAATCAAAATGAAATTTTAGTATGTTGTTCAGACGGTCTGTAGGACCTATGGGAATATAAATAAATAATATCACCCAATTAGTTTTGGATTGAACCCGGGTTGAAAAAATGAAATACATTGAACCCAATGGGACAAAATTTTTCAAACATTTTTTAAGCGGATTTAAAATTCACAAATTGCTTCGAAAATTTTAGGTAATATTCAAATTGTTCCATAAAATATATAAAAAAAATTCAGCGAAATATATTCAGTAGTTTTTTAAATAAAAATTAAAATAATAATTACATCTCTTACATGAAGCGATCACGTGACCATGATATGAAAGTATCACGTGACCAACTTCAAAATATAATACGGCATCCATCTTGTCTCAAAATCGTCATTTTTAAAGTTCTTTTTAATTCATATTGAGTGTTGTATTCGTCGTAAAACCTCTTTATTTTCGCTTAAATTCTGTGCATCTACATACTGAAACAACGCAATGACAATATATTTGAGTTTAAATGAGCATCCAACTTTGATTATTTCTCTAACGAAGCCTATTTTTCACTTATGTGAAATGTAAACAGCAAAATATGTAGGATGAGTTGTATAGGAATTGCTGTATTTTCTTAATGCAAAAGAATTTAGCTCATGGAGTCTGCATAGCTGATATGAAAGAAATATTCATTGACTTTACCGAGAGAAGGACGATTTTTTGCGATGAAGTTTTAAGCACAGAGTTAAATTACTTATAGCTCCATGGTCTTAATTTTTAAATAAAATAAATTATTATAGTATTGTGATGAATGGCATGAATGGGGGAATTATTTATGAATGAAATGTTGCTTTTTTAGAGAGAGCCAGGCGTGTTATTTTTTCTATGATGTCATTTGAATGAATTTCAGTTGTTTTCGATGAAGTTTTTAAATATAATAAATTATCGTGGTATTATGATAATTCTAAAATTGTTACCGAGTAATATATCACATTTTAGAGATGTTTAAACCAGGCAATTTATATTTCAATGCCGTCATTTGAATGAAGTTCATTTTTTTGGATGAATGTTTAAGTTTTCAATTATAATAAATCAATGTAGTATTGTGAGAAGTTTTAAAATATTACCGAGGAATGTATTGCATTTTAGACATGTTTAAAAAAAATTGCATTGAAGTTGGAAAGTGTTTCTTAATCAATGCTTTAAGCATGATTGATCTTTCTTGTTTTCATTTTCAAGATACCTAAAGGAAAAATATTATACTTCTCTTAAAATATTTTTCCGGTGATGCAAATATAAATTACCCCTGCTGAAGTTCGCTTGTGATTTTCTTGACAAATTATAATAAAAATATTTTTTTTCAAGTGCATATCTTACAGAAATGCAGGGTGCGCAGATTATGCCATGAAATCACAATTAGTGTCATTTAACAGATTGAAAATAACATGTCTCAATTACTAAGTTCATTTTCCTCATTTTCACGATTAAAACAAATATGAATAAATTATATTTTCAATATAAAATACCAATCTTACAGGAATTCCGTGTTTAATATAATAAAACCACACAATATATCATAGGAGCTGACTTGAAAAATTATTGGGGGTTCCTGAAATTTTAAAACAAACTATTTTTCAAAGGATTTCAGTCTAATATAAATTTTATTCAGTCAGATTATTTGGCACAATAAGATTTATGATATGTTAAATTGGAGCAAATTATAGTTAAGTATAGAAAAAAATTTTTTTTCTTTAGATAATTATTTATTTCATATATTTTGCATTTATAGGCACAACATTATTATATGCAGTATACAGATACTGTATGAATTTCCAACTCAATTATCTGTATAAACATAACAAAAAGTCTGATGTGGGCAGCACATGACTTTCCCTATATAATGCAATGAATTTACTACTTTTACAGTTAAAAAAAATGTTATTCTTATAGAGATACTTATATACTTTCCAAGATATTGAATTTTTTTCAATTAGTCGTCATTTTCATTGATTTAGCATAATTTTTATCCATTTGGTGAGATTTTCGTTAATTTGGCAACATTTAAAACTGTCTCCAAGTTGGCGACATTCCGCTAAATTCGTCGCCAAAATCTCGCCAAGCGTTATGGACGGAGATATAAGTTATTCTTACAGCAGATAAATGACTATTGGCGTTCAAATACAAAAGTATAACTCAAAGTATCTTTTCTCGTGAATGGAACGAGTTAGATCCACAAGAATGATGTCACCCAATGTATCGCATGGTATTACATATGAAAAGTGAACATGTTTCTCAATAGGAAATATATTTTTTTTATTTTGTATAACTTTTATAAATTTTTGATAAATTTATTTGAAAATGTGCAATATCTCGAGAACGATTCATGCTGAAGTTCTAAAGTTTATGTCAATCGTTTTCTAAGGAAAAATCACATAAGAAATGTCTATTTGCGTAACTTTATAAAAGGTTTTGATTTTTTAATGATTTTTTCAAAAGTTCACTTGAAAATTTAGGGAAGTTCTGAACATTCGATTGTGGTTAAAAGCAACAGGATTGCAGTATTCATGGATTGTAATTTTTGTACCAAATTCCATTCCAATCGCTCCCTTCGTTCGTGAGATATCGTCTCTAGAGACTCATTGACACACACAGAGACATCACCTCAAAAACGTTCAATTCGTGATCAGGGATGCTTGGAACGTGCTCTCCCGTTGAAAACTCGAATTCGAATTTTCGACCTCGCTACAATACTTTCCTTATACATTATTGTATATAAGGAAAGTAAAAATGTAAAATTTATTTTCTTGTATTTTTACCAATGTTAAAAATGTCAACACATTTCTCTATAAATCATTTCTGACTTAAAATCTTGTATTCAGTATACAATAAACGGTTTGGGGGTAAATTTTTATACACACGATTTTATATATAGTAAACAGGGAATGAATAATGAAAAACTTGAAGAATTAATAGCAAAAACAATATTTGTGTATATATATGTATGCGTACATTTTCTCCACCAAATACGCACAGAAGTATTAGGGTGTTCAAGGAATCCACAATCAAATTTTTGGGGATTTAAAAAGTGTCTGGAACCCATAAAGTCGTCGCTGCTGCAATATATATTTTCACAGAATAGAAAGCCAACAAGCATGAAAATATTGCTTTGATGAGTTGTTGTTCTTATTCACATGATTTAGCACCCAAAGGTTTTTTCTTTATTCTAACAATTAAAAAAATACGTGGTTAACGATTTAACAGCTCAGTTGAAGATTATAAATCACATATTTCTGTTACACCAATTTCTGAATGGCATAACTGTTTAGAAAAATTGGTTGATTCAAATGAAAAAATGTATTAATGCTAAATGCGAATAATTTGAAAAGAAACAAGAAAGTTCAATCATGCATAAAGCATTGATTATAAAACACTTTCCAACTGGAAATGTAATTTTATTTAAGCGTCTCTAAATTGTGATACATTCAGCGCTGCTATTTATTTTAAATATCACAGTAATTTATTATATTTGAAAACTTAAAACTTTAAAAAATACAATTAACTGAGTATAACGGAACAAAAAAAATATAACTTTTTTTTTGCTTCTTCAAGGATTTTGAAATTTCTTTAACAATAGATAATCCAATACTATAATTTTGAAATGATGTATTTATCCTAATTATGCTATACTATTGACTAAATATAATATTATATACTAAACAATGAGACTAGTCGTTACGGTTACAGATTTGGAAACTGGTATCCTGTTCTACTTCTACTACGTCGGCGCTTCCCTCTTGGTCGGTGGTAGCTGGTAGACTGGGAGTGTTGCGAAAATAATAAGTACGCAACGTGACATTACAATTTAGAAATGGAAAGGAAAATACAAATCCGCATTAGTTTGGAATGACAAAATCGATTATTGATAACTTCCAATTAATTAACGAAAGTAATGTACTTTTAAATAATACTTTCTTTCGCGAAAGAATATTCAATTTGCTATTAAAAGCTAGTAAATCGAAACTTTTTGAGGGTGGGCGACTACCCTCTGGATGATTTTAAATAAAACGTTTTAAATAATTATTTGATTTTTGTGCAATTTCTTAATGCAGTTCGAACATAAAAAAAATAACATTTTAGCCTGACTTTTAACAAAGCGTATTAGTATGTTTTAATTTTAAATTATATTTTTAAAATATTTATAAAATGTATTCAAATTTTGACTTTTATTGAATTTTACTTTAAATCCATATTTAAAACATGTTTTAATATTTACCAGCTGCGATAAATACGTCCTCTGCTTAAGCCCCAGAAATCCGCGGGCAATAAATAGTTGCTCAACTAATTCAGAAAAATAAAGATCGTATTTTCAATATGTTCGTTTTTAACACTTTACAACAAAGTTGAAAAGTGTTTATGACTTTGCTCATTCTGTCTGTTCATGGAGTCTGCATAGCTGATATGAATGAAATAGTCATTGATTTTACAAAGAGAAGGACGATTTTTTTCGATGAAGTTTTACGCATAGAGTTTAATTACTTGTAGCTCCATGGTCTTAATTTTTAAATAAAATACATTATTATAGTATTGTGATGAATGACATGAATGGGAAATTATTTATGAATAAAATGCTGCTTTTATAGAGAGAGCCAGGCATGTTATTTTTTCTATGACGTCATTTGAATGAATTTCAGTTGTTTTCGATGAAGTTTTCAAATATAATAAATTATCGTAGTATTATGATAATTCTAAAATTATTACCGAGGAATGTATCACATTTTAGAGATGTTTAAACCAGGCAATTTATATTTCAATGCCGTCATTTGAATGAAGTTCATTTTTTTCGATGAAGGTTTAATTTTCAAATATAATAAATTAATGTAGTATTGTGATAAATTTTAAAATATTACCGAGGAATGTATTGCATTTTAGACATGTTTAAATAAAATTGCATTGCTGTTGGAAAGTGTTTCATAATCAATGTTCGTCGCCAAAATAATCGTCGCCAAAATCTACCCAAGCGTTATAGACGAAGAAATAAGTTATTCCTACAGCAGATAAATGACTATTGGCGTTCAAATACAAAAGTATTACTCAAAGTATCTTTTTTCATGAATGGAACGAGCTAGATCCACGAGAATGATATCACCCAATGTATCGCATGGTATTACATATAAAAAGTGAACATGTTTCTCAATAGGAAATGTATTTTTTATTTTATATGACTTTTTGATAATTTTTTTGAAAAGTGTGCAATATCTCGAGAACGGTTCATGTTAGCGTTCTAAAATTTATGTTAATCGTTTTCTAATGAAAAATTACACAAGAAATGTCTATTTGCGTAACTTTATTAGCGGTTTTGATTTTTTGACGATTTTTTCAAAATTTCACGCGAAAATTTAGGGGGTTCTGAATATTCTATTGCGTATGAAAACAATAGGCTTCCAGTGTTTACGGATTGTGATTTTTGTATCAAATTTCGTTCGAATCGGTCCATTGGTTCGTCAGTTATCGTCTCCACAGACTCACTGACACACACACACACACATGCTTTCACACACAAACACACACACACACACACAGACATCACTTCAGAAATGTTTGATTCGTGATCAGGGATGCTTGAAACGTGCTCTCCTGTCGAAAACTCGAATTCGATACTCTTTTTACTTTCCTTATACATTATGTATATAAGGAAAGTAAAAAGAAATTTCCTATTGAGAAACATGTTCACTTTTCATATGTAATACCATGCGATAAATTTGATGACATCATTCTCGTGGATCTAGCTCGTTCCATTCATGAAAAAAGATACTTTGAGTAATACTTTGTATTTGAACGCTAATAGTCATTTATCTGATGTAAGAATAACTTATTTCTTCGTCCATAAGGCTTGGCGAGATTTTGCCGACGAATTTGGTGGAATGTCGCCAACTTGGCGACTTTTTTAAATGTTGCTAAATTAACGAAAAACTCGTCAAATGGATAAAAATGGCGCTAAATCAATGACGACTAATTGATGATGACGACATGGAAAATGACGTTTCATTGACGAAAATTCAATATCTTGGAAAGAATATAAATAACTACTATAAAAATAATCTATTTTTTTTTACTGTAAAAGTAGTAAATTCATTGCATTATATAAGGAAAGTCATGTGCTGCCCACATCAGATTTTTTATATTGTTATATCAGTTACGGACATGGAATATAACAGGCGTCTCCAAACTTTTTATTGAGCCAGCCACATTAGAACCAAACTTTTTGATGCCCAGGCCACATTAGAAGTTCTTAAACATTTAGTGGGCCGAAACAATCTTGTTGTCTCCGAAATTTACTTGTAAAATAAAGTGCAAAAAGTAGCAAATTGAACAATAAAATAAATGTATATTTTTAGAATAAAAAATATGATACACATATTCCAAAAAGATTATTTTCGAACAACACTAATCCAGGGGAGTATAGGACTGTTACATCTTTGCTCGACACAATTAGCCGGGTCTCCAAATTTGTTTTCTCAATCATTGAAATAATTTGCAAGTGTTCAATAGTTAGTGCTGATCTACACTGATTTTAAAAATATAATTTTTGAAATAAAATTCACAGAAATATGTCGCACTAAAACCAGATATAAATCCTTGTGCAAACATTCGTTTCAGTTTGTAGAACTTCAATTTTGAAAGAAATTTATGAAAATAGATTAACAATCTACTCCTACAAACTGGAAAGGCGAGCTAGGCTTTTGAACACCATGAGTAGGAGTGGGCGAGAAAATAACAAGAAAGATCAAACATGCATAAAGCATTGATTATGAAACACTTTCCAACTTCAATGCAATTTTATTTAAACATCTCTAAAATGCGATACATTCCTGGTAATAATATTGTTAAATTTATCACAATACTACATGAATTTATTATATTTGAAAACTTAAAACTTTATCGAAAAAAATGAACTTCATTCAAATGACGGCCATTGAAATATCAATTGCCTAGTTTAAACATCTCTAAAATGCGATACATTCCTCGGTAATATTTTAAAAATTATCACAATACTACATTAATTTATTATATTTGAAAACTTAAAACTTCATCGAAAAAAATGAACTTCATTCAAATGACGGCATTGAAATATAAATTGCCTGGTTCAAACATCTCTAAAATGTGATACATTCCTCGGTAATAATTTTAGAATTATCATAATACTGCGATAATTTATTATATTTGAAAACTTCATCGAAAACAAATGAAATGTATTCAAATGACGTCATCGAAATAAAATACGCCTGGCTCTCTCTATAAAAGCAGCATTTTATTCATAAATAATTTCCCATTCATGTCATTCATCACAATACTATAATAATTTATTTTATTTAAAAACTTAATACCATCTAGGTACAAGTAATTTAACTCTATGCTTAAAACTTCATCGAAAAAAATCGTTTGCTTCTCTGCATAAAATCAATGAATGTTTCTTTCATATCAGCTATATTGTAGACTCCGTGAGTTAAATAATTTTACTTTAAAGAAATGCAGCAATTCTCATACAACTCATTCCACATGTTTAGGTATTTCATTCTCCATAAGTGAAAAGTAGGCTTCGTTATAGAAATAATCAAAGTTTGATTATCATATAAACTCAAATATATTGTAATTGCGTTGTTTCAGTATGTAGATGCACAGAATTTAAGCAAAAATAAAGTGGTTTTAGGACGGATACAACACTAAATATGAATTAAAAAGAATAAAAATCCCGATTTTGACACAAGATGGATGCCATATTTTATTTTGAAGTGGGTCACGTGATCTCTTCTTATAATAGTCACGTGATGGCTTCATATAAGAGGTGTAATTATTATTTTAATTTTTATTTAAAGAAACTACTCTATATATTTTGCGGAAATTTTTTTTTATATATTTTATGGGATAATTTGAATATTTCCTAAAACTTTCGGAGCAATTTTTGAATTTTAAATCCGCTTAAAAAATGTTTAAAGAATTAGGTCTCATAGGGTTCAATATATTTCATTTTCTCAACCTGGCTTCAATCCAAGACTAATTGCGTGATATTATTCATTTATATTCCCATAGGTCACACAGACAGTCTGAACAACATACTAAAATTTCATTTTGATAAAGTCATTTTTACGGCAGTTATCGTGCTAACGGACAGACAGACAGACAGACAGACAGAATGAACAAAGTCATAAACACTTTTCATCTTTGTTGTAAAGTGTTAATAATAAAACGATTTATTTCCATACAAAAATATTTTACATATTATTTTTTAAAGCTCAAATACTAATCAGAATAAAAAATTGATAAAAATTGTCTGCAGTATAAATACATTTGAATTAACTGCGTTGCTGAGCAACATGATTGATTGAAGACCCTGACCACACGACCAACCCGAAGGTTTATGGTAGCTTAATGTGTGGCCGGGAGAGTCTGAGCAACATGATATAAAAAATGTATCATCCGCAGAAAATGATCATAATTAAATAACTAATCATTTTGATATTTACATATTTTTCATTGTTGAGCAAGAGATGGTGGAAAATAAATCATGGTGATAGAGTTTCCATTTAACTCTATCACCATGATTTATTAAACCATCGATTTCCAACTTTTTTAGCATTTTACAGCAAAGTTGAAAAGTGTTTATGACTTTGTTCATTCTGTCTCTCTGTCTGTCCGTTAGCACGATAACTGCCGTAAAAATGACTTTATCAAAATTAAATTTTAGTATGTTGTTCAGACGGTCTGTGGGACCTATGGGAATATAAATAAATAATATCACCCAATTAGTTTTGAATTGCACCCGGGTTGAAAAAATGAAATACATTTAAACCTATGGGACCTAATTTTTCAAACACTTTTGCAGCGGATTTAAAATTCACAAATTACTTCGAAAATTTTAGGAAATATTCAAATGGTCCCATAAAATTTATAAAAAAATTTCAGCAAAATATATTCAGTAGTTTTTAAATAAAAATTAAAATAATAATTACACCTTTTATATGAAGCGATCACATGACCACTATTTGAAAAGATCATGTGACCCACTTCAAAATAAAATATGGCATCCATCTTGTGTCAAAATTGTGATTTTTAAAGTTCTTTCTAATTCATATTGAGTGTTGTATCCGTCCTAAAACATTTTTATTTTTGCTTAAATTCTGTTTATCTACATACTGAAATAACGCAATTACAATATATTTGAGTTTAAAGGATCATCCAACTTTGATTATTTCTACAACGAAGCCTATTTTTTTCACTTACGGAAAATGGAAATACCAAAAGATGTTGAATGAGTTGTACAAGCATTGCTATTTCCTTAACGCAAAATTATTTAGCTCATGGAGTCTGCAATATAGCTGATATGAATGAAATATCAATTGATTTTACAGAGAGAAGGACGATTTTTCGATGAAATTTTAAGTATAGAGTTTAATTACTTGTATCTCCATGGTTTTATCTTTTTAAATAAAATAAATTACTATAGTATTGTGATGAATCAAATGAATGGGAAAATGTTTATGAATGAAGTGCTGCCTTTATAGAGAGAGCCAAGCGTGTTTTATTTCGAGACGTCATTTGAATAAATTTCATTTGTTTTCGATGAAATTTTCAAATATAATAAATTATTGCAGTATTATGATAAATTTAAAAATATTACCGAGGAATGTATCGCATTTTAGAGATGCTTAAACCAGGCAATTTATATTCAATGCCGTCATTTGAATGAGGTTCATTTTTTCGATCAAGTTTTAAGTTTTCAAATATAATAAATGAATGTAGTATTGTGATAATTTTAAAAATATTACCGAGGAATGCATCGCATGGTAGAGATGTTTAAATAAAATTGCATTGAAGTTGGAAAGTGTTTCATAATCAATGCTTTATGCATGATTGATCTTTCCTGTTTATTTGAAGGGGTCATGGAATTGAGTGAGCAGAATGAGAGAAGAGAAACAGCTATTTAAGGTTCGTTTATCGCTGTTATCTCAACAACACCTTGTTCTAGAAACTTGAAACATGGACAATGTTTTAAGTGGGGCTATTTTGCGGCTACCAACAAAATTTCAAGAAATTCAAAATTCGGTGCAGCCGTACTCCCGTGATAATGAGCCAAACATACAAACACAGACATACAGACAGATTTTCAAATTTATTTACATAGAATTTAACACCAGATTTATAAAATTTTCTCTACTGCGGTGAGTTGATTGTGTTCTCAGTTTGAATATGCAAAGTGCGGCTTAAAAATAAATGCTTGGGAAGTAAAAGGAAGTCAGGCAGACTCAAATTAAGGTCTGTCTAACTAAGGAGATTCTTGCTGAGTTTGTGTGTGAGTTTGGGTTCTGGTCTAGATACAGACTTTTTACTTTCCTTATAAGGTGTATAATGTATAAGGAAAGTATCGTGACGGGGTCGAAAATTCGAAATCGAGTTTTCGACGGGAGAGCACGTTTCAAGCAGCCCTGATCATGAATCAAACATTTTTGAAGTGATGTCTGTCTGTGTGTGTGTGTGTGTGTCTGTGTGTCAGTGAGTCTGTGGAGGCGATAACTGACGAACGAATGGACTGATTCGAAAGAAATTTGGTAAAAAAATCACAATCCGTAAACACTGGAAGCCTATTGTTTTTATACGCAATCAAATGTTCAGAACCCCGTAAATTTTCGAGTGAAATTTTGAAAAAATCGTCAAAAAATCAAAACCGCTAATTAAGTTACGCAAATAGACATTTCTTATGTAAATTTTCATTAGAAAACGATTGACATAAATTTTAGAACGCTAACATGAACCGTTCTTGAGATATTGCCCATTTAAAAAAAAATTAGCAAAAAGTTATATAAAATAAAAAAAATATATTTCCTATTGAGAAACATGTTCACTTTTCATATGTAATACCATGCGATAAATTGGGTGACATCATTTTCGTAGATCTAGTTCGTTCCATTCATGAAAAAAGATACTTTGAGTAATACTTTTGTATTTGAAAGCCAATAGTTATCCAATAGTAAGAATAACTTATTTCTCCGCCCATAGCGCTTGGCGAGATTTTGGCGACGAATTTGGCAGAATGTTGCCAATTTGGCGAGATTTTAAATTGTTGCCAAATTAACAAAAATCTTGCCAAATGGATAAAAATGCCGCTAAATCAATGAAAATGACGACTAATTGAAGAAAATTCAATATCTTGGAAAGAATATAAGTATCTACTATAAGGGTAACATATTTTTTAACTGTAAAAGTAGTAAATTCATTGCATTATATAAGGGAAGTCATGTGTTGCCCACATCAGATTTTTTAAATAGGAAAGCTAATATATATTTCTGGAGAAAGTTTTGGTTCGCACTGGACTGCAACGCTAGTGATGATGATGACTTGCATATTGCTTTTTTATCAAGTGCAATTAATTGACTATTGTATTAAAGATAAGATCAAACTTAGAGCTGATAATAATAGAAGATATACAAAAGCTATTGCATAACTTGAAACTTCCTGTTCTAAGATGTTTTATTAAATTTCCTATTTTGTATATTCTTTGTAAACAATTCATTTTAATTCATGAATGTTTTTTTTTTTAATTATCGGATAAAATGGCGAGGAAGAAGTTCTGCGAAACAAAAATATTTTTTTCGAAACATTTTAATTAAATTCTCTATTTTTGCAACATGCATATTTGCATATGCTGCAGATGATAACGAATTAGAGTTTACTTGAAAATAAGAACGGGTAAAAATAAACGCATCCAATTAAAAGATGCAGTTTTTTTTTCTGGCTATTTAAATGTCATTTAAGAATTTTACAGAACGTCACTGCTCCTAAATAATCCCAGAATAAGAAAATCATCTGTGCTTTTTTGAATTTGTTTTTTATTCAAACTTTATTCCTTTCGAAATTGATATAGATTAAATCTGTTTCGCCATTTGCTTGATAAGAAATAAAATTATTTTAAATTTATGGCTTTTATAATATCGCTTCTATAAGTTAAATGGTAGTTTACGGAAATGTAGTAGTCTATATCTGAAAAAAAAATGTCGTACATTATTACATATGAAAACAGTATTAACATAGATTTCTTTAACACCTGTGGCTTGATTGACTCGTTAAAAACGTCAAAAAATGAATTTTTATAGGGACTTGAAACACTGCTGCACTTGTAAACAAAAACACCCAGAAAGATTTCATCTTCAAAATATTTGAATGTCGAGAGAATTTTGCAAGTAATAACAGCCTACTTCAAAAGGCATCTATCCTTGGCGGTATGGACATATCTTGGAGTTGCCTAGTAAAGATACGCTAATGGTACTGTAGTGAATTTCCTTAAAATGGTAGTTAATATATTATGATCAACTAGAAGAGCATATCCAATTTTAAAGTTATATAATGTACAGATAAATTGAAATATTAGATTTTTTTCAGTTCGGTCGCACTAATATACCCTCAAACATATACCAGAAATATCGTCCGCCTTCAATCGGACATGGCCACTTTACTATATATAGGCAGAAATTGTATTCTCCAGGGACTGTCATATTCGAAATTATTGGGTTTTTATGATTTTCCCAAGATCCCTGTATATATCGGTATTAAAAAGTAAGTGCAAAAGTATGAAACAAATGAAGGAATTCAAAATTTTAGGGATGAATACTTGAAAAGATCATAAATTAGGGCCTTCAATGATAATAATTAAATAATGATTTTCGACACAATTTTTCATTAGAAGACAAATGGCGTCAATTTTAGAACGCTAGCATGAACCGTTCACGAGGTATTGCACGTTTTTGAATTAAATATATTAAAAAAATTACATAAAATTAAAAAGTCTTTTACATCATCCAATATGTTCCCATGCATTATTAATCTTTATTCATTCAATATTAATTCATATACAGCTAATCAAGTTAGTAAATTAATTTGACATTTTACATGATGTCGATTATCGGAGTATCCAGATAAAATCGGGGTGAAAACAAAAAGCGGGAAAACTAAAAGGGCGAAAATTGAAAGTGCGAAAATTAAAAGCGCGAAAACTAAAATGGCGAAAATTAAAGTCTGGTTGAGCCGCATTTAGTTCATCTCAGGAAGTATATTATTTTGCAATATGAAAGTACGGGAATGTCGAAGGGATACTCACATCCCAAATATTTTAACAGAAATTTTCACGAATTATTGCAGAAATATTGAAGAACGATCATTAACGGCATAAATAGTAATATATTTTCCTTTCTTTTATTGCTCCTACTATTTATCTTTCGATACTTACGTCAAGTTTGTTAACTTAAAAGAACGAATCAGATATAGCAATTTTTCAGATGTTCAAAAATATTAAAAGAAATAAAAACACGAGCACATTCATATTTTTAAGACATAATCACCGTTGAAATATTTCGCTTAAAATTTCATTAAAACTTCTGTTCAAATTTCATGTTTAAACATTTAATTTTAGTTTTTGAATTGAATAAACCGACATTCATGTTATTTGATAAATAAACTTGTTTAGCCTTCATTTAGTCCTGAAAAATAAATTTGTTTATTCGCCATTTTCTACCATTTTCAAAACGACTCAATGTTGCTTAATATTTTATAAAAGAAAATTTAGATAAAGCTATTTGAGTATAGAATACTTAAAAGTTAGAAAACTGAATACGAGGAATTTATATTTGCTTGTGCCGTGAGTTTTCTAAAATAACTATTGACATAAAATTGACGATCGCTCGCTTTCAATAAAGAAAATGAAAAATTATGTTCTTTATTTTTTGCAGTTCATAATCATAGCCGTATTTAGATTATTGTTTGACATTTTTACTGAAGATGAATTTCTCTCGTAGTTGATTTGATTTCGTTCGAAATACGTTCTTGTAATTGAAAATTTTATTTTATCAGGTCTTAGACAGTTTACTATACGGTTTAAAAGCATTTTCTTGAGAATTCTTTGATGGAACGGGAAAGTTTGGAAAAGTCTGGTTTCTTTTGGAAACACAAAGAACACCGAAGTGAAAAAATCCTTACCAAGAGATTTAGATGTTTTAGAATTTTAAATGCAGATTCTGGGAAATCTAAATCTCTTAGTAAGGAATTAAAATTTTGCATTTTTCATTCTATACATATCCAGACTTACAATCTATATAAATAAAAATGAAAATCTGTCTGTCTGTCTGTCTGTCTGTCTGTCTGTCTGTCTGTTTGTCCCATCATCACGGGAGAACGGCTGAACCGAATTTGATGAAATTTTGTGGGTAGCCTGGAAATAGTCCCACTTAAAATTTAGTCCATATATGGAGTTTCTACAATCAGTGGTTCTCGAGATATTAGTAAAAAACGATATTTTCGTTTGTCTCATTATCACGGGAGAACGGCTGAATCGAATTTGATGAAATTTTGTGGATAGCCTTTAAATAGACCCCCATAAATTTAGCCCAAGTTTCGAGTTTCTAAGACCAGGGGTTGTCGAGATATTAATGAAAAACGAAACTTTTTCTTAGGAGTTCTCCTCTCTAACTCCGTGGTTTATCCAAACGAAAAGCTTGAAAATCGTTTGAAAGTGAATTAAAACTGTATCTCAGAGTTTGGGGGGAGATTTTTTGCACTAAATAGTCACTTTCTGAAAACATCAATTGTTTGAAACATGATTTGAATGGGAAATCTATCTCCTTGGTTTATATTATACAAGCTTTTACTGAAAAATGAAAAGTATAAAGAAATAAAAATGGCTATTAAATTTTGCATTTTATGAGGAAGATTCTATCTCATGTTGTTCAGCAACGGAATGAAATTGAATGTGTTGTTAATATTTATTATTATTTTTTCTATTTAAATAATAAATAAATGGATGTAAAAATATATTTTTAAATGAACGGTTTGATTGTTCTTTTAATTATATAAATTGCCGACCGCGTACATGACTTTCATTTATGTTAGCAAAGTGGTTTCCAGCTCATATATTGTGTTTAGCTAATAAACTCATATATTGTGTGTTTGTGTGTTTACCCAATAAATTCATTTAACCGATTGTTGAAGCAGAAAAAGATTAGAACGGGTGTATCTTATAATACAATTTTAGTGTTTTCATTTAGTATATACAAACGGGATCAGGATATTTTATTCTTCAGATCTGCAAATTCAGAGCTACGAATTTAGCGGAATATATCTAAATAACTTGGTAACTTCTCTTAAACTTTACCAAATTAGTGGAAATGTTTCCAAATTTGTAAAATTGGCGCAAATCAATGATTTGCTTTTTAGAATAGAGTACTGAAATGATGTTTCGGTAGCATTTGTCGATCAATCCATCCATCCTACTTAGTAACACATTTAACGAATTTTTTTAATATCACGAAATTGATAAAAGTATTTTTGAGTCTATAAAAATATCCTGGAATTGATAAAATCGCGCTTAATAAATGAAAATAATTGTATTTTGTTAGGGAATAGTATTGTGATGATGTTTCGTCAATTTGTCGCAAAATGGGTCTATCTGTTCTACAGTCCCACTTGGCGACAAATTTGGCGATTTTTTAAGTTATCGCTAAATTGACTAAAATGTCACCAAACCTTTCATGGAGATCGCATTATTCAGACGATATGATTTCCATCAATTTATTTGAAGCAAATGATATCATGTCGCTTAGCAAGGGATCCAATGTGTTATGCCGCATACGATTTTATATTAAATCTTTTCCGATATGAATAATAAAGATATGTATATAAAACAAATTTCATTGGCATTGTATTTTTGACTGGATAATATCAATTACGGTCCCCAGGTTTAAACATTATTATTATTGATATTTTCGGGGACTGTTGATTCAGGGATTATTGATATTTTCAAGTTATTATGCCATTGTTTTATTAAGCCGAAAATTGTTGAAACTCATATATAGTACTTTGTACGAGTAATCTTCTACAAATGCATTATATCTTCTAATCTATGAGAATATAAGTAGTACAGGTATATTGGCATATATTTTGTTATATATTGGCATATATTGGAATCAATTACGCCTTCTGGTATAAAGATTACGGGGATTATTGATATTTACAATTTATTAAGTCATCTCTTTTATTTTGGCAAATATTTTTGAGACTCATATTGTAATACGGGGAATCTTCTACTAGCACACTGGCATATTTTCTAATCTGCGACAATATAAGTAGAACGGGGTTGCATATATTGATACAATTCCATTTTTTTTTTGTAAATTTGCTTTCAAAAGGGGCCAGGATGTTTTATTCTTTAGATCTGCCCTTGAAGATAATTTTGCATAGTGAGAAGAGATATTCTTAAACTTCTCTTTAGGAGCAATACATTTAATATCTTAACAGAATTTGCACATGATTGCGAATTATAAGTTTCTTTATATTATATATTCCGTACGAAGAACGGGTATGCTGCTAGTCTATATAAATAAAATTGAAAACCTGCCTGTTTGTTTGTATGTGTGTGTATGTTTGTTTCATCATCAAGGGAGAACGACTACACCGAATTTGATGAAATCTTTGGGGTGGATGTGGAATAGCTCCACTTAAATTTTAGTCCATGTTCCGAGTTTCTAGGACCAGGGGTTATCGAGATATTAATAAAAAACGCACTATTAAACCTTCCATTGAGATAGCATTATGCAGACGATATTTGTCTCCCAAAGTTTTTATTTGAAAGAAATAATGGTGTTATTACACGGAGTAATTCCTTCCAGCAAATTTTCAGCAACACCATACATTTCAATGGGAAGAAATCTTGCCGCCGAATTGCCGCAATTCGTTCATACCTGGCAATAAAAATTGTTCAATTTCTGAGCGGCGAACCAATCAGAGGACGAAAAAATTGGACGTCCCTCCTCTCCGCTCCTCATTTGCATTCAAGATGGCGATGGCGACTATAATGCAAACACATCGAAGCAACTTAATTACTTAAAATTTGGAGATGGAAAAAATAATAGAACTTCTACCAAATTACAGACACCTGTGGGATATAAAATCTTCAAATTATACGAAAAAACACACGAAAGAATATTTCTTGAAATCGGCGGCAGTAAACAGGAAGGGCCTGTTAGAAAGGTGGGGCTTACAGTATCATTGCCGGGCGGAATTGCTAAAGTCTGGAGATGTAAAAATAATAATAGAACTTTTACCAAATTACAGACATCTGTGGCATATAAAAGATCCAACTTCCCCCCACTAAATAATGCTACTTGAAATGAACTCGGCGGCATTAGAGAGGAGGGGCGTTTTAGAAAGGCGGGACCTAAAGTATCATTGCCGGGAGGAATTGCTAAGTCTAGAGATGGAAAAATAATAAAAAAATAATAAAAAATAATAATAATACAAATTAGAGACATCTTTGGGATATAAAAGATTCAAATTATACGAAAAACACATCAAAGAATGCGTTCTGAAATGAAATCGGCGACATTAGAGAGAAGGGGCTGTTAAAGAGGCGGGGCCTAAAGTATGATTGACGGACGGAATTGCCGAAGTTCGGCAATAAAAATTGCCCTGTATAATAACACCATAATGATATCATGTTGCTAAGTAACGGAATTAAACCTGTGGCGGTTAACTATCGCCATTTATGCCACCTGCACCAAAACGAACTCGAAGAGGCGTTTCTCTGTGCATCGGATAACTGAGGAAACCGCATACCGTTTCCTGTTTTGGAAGTCTGACTTCTGAAGACTCTCGATGGGTATTTATTTGCACATAACTTTAACGCCGGTGACAGTATGTTGGCATTTGAAAGCCATAATTTTCGTCACCGGCATGTGTGAAAAACAATACGATGGCGCACGTTGAAAACACGTGGCGTGCATGGGGGGGCACCTCCATAAATGAGACTCGGACCGACGACGACCAATGAGATTGTCGGTCACTCCTTCTGGGGCGTATACAAAATTCAGCCGACAGAAATAACTGTCATTTATTCGGACTAGACCTGCTCCTGAAATCTCGACTTGATCGGTCAAACCTCTGTCGACTTGATCTCGAACTTTTGGCACATCTGCAGTCGAAGTCTCCATTCGACTGCTTCGAACTTAACGGTCCTAAATTCAGGACTTATCCGCCTGCCGCAGAATCTCTCTGCAAAGATGTGCCTGCGATTATAATGATGTATATAGATCTGTAAAATTTACTGTAAATAAATGTTACTTTATGCAACGTTAACGTTTTGCCTGGAAAATAAAGGGAAAAAATGCCGGGCATTAATACCGCATGTCAGGTTTAGCCCACGCAATCAATCAGCAGTAAGAAACCCCGCAAACCCAATAAGATAATGCAGCAGTAAATCTTTTTTGATTTATGTCGTACGGCGTGTACGACATTTTGTAATTTCAATTACGGATGCCAACCCAAATAATGACTTATTTAAATGCTGCAGAGGGAACCAATGACAACACATGCACACATAAACAGTGGTCATCCCCTTCTGCATCAACAACGAATGGTAGATGTGGTAGGAAACCAATGGGGGAAAGAAAAAAGCGCCCCAAAGCCGTATTCCAAAAAGTTCAGTCTACTTCAAATTTTCGAACGAGCTAACATCATGTTTCTAGGTTTTGTGAAAAAAGTATATCGAATGTGGGCGATAAAATGGAAGCTTGTTGCAGTTATGAGATGTGCAACAGTTTCGTACATCATTGAGATTGCACGAATAAGTACTTAACACAAAAGAGTAGAGGTAAATCAACTTTCAATTTGTCACTAATTAGCACGGAAGGCACACTTTTATCGATTATTCAAATAATGAACAATCTGTTCGTAAGAGTAGATTATATTAACGAGTTCTTAGATATTGAACTGAAAGAACTATTTTGAGTGTCGATTGCTTAAAAGAAACTGTTTTTAAAAATATATGTCAATTTTATTATGTGTGTAAATATGTATTAATGAAATATTGTCAGTGTTATATGCCTTATAATAATAGATTTAATAATAGTATCATTAATCAAGATACAATGGATATCTATAACTTAAAATATTAAAATAAATTGATTAATTAAGTCAAGTGTATTTATTTATATTTTGTGCGTTGGTCTCTCCGGTTTGAGAACCAGGAGCTTACATGCTCCACCCTTAGTGTCGGCATCATAGGTAAGTCCCATAGTAATAATTTGATAAGGACAATTTTACCTTATTACAATTTATATATAATAAAGAAATATATAAAATAAAATTTTATTGGAATTGCATTTTTGATTGGATTATACCCATTATGGCCTTTAGGTTTAAATATTAAGGGGATTATAGATATTTTCAAATTCTTACGTCATCTGTTTTATTTTGGTGAAATGTTTTTCAAATTCATACACTGTAGTACGGGTATATCGTCTAATACACGGGTATAATCTTCTACAAAAATATAAGTAGTACGGGTATATCTTCTAATCCACAAGAATATAAGTAGTACAGGTATATCTTTTAATATTATCTTAACGCTTCTCTTTTGGCATACATTGATTCAAATTCATATTTTCTGTAAATTTGTTTATAAACGGGATCAGTATCTTTTATTCTTTAGATCTGCCTGTGGAGATAATTTTGATTCAATTATATATTTTTTGCAAATTTGTATATAAACGGGATCAGTATGTTTTATTCTTCCGATCTGCCTGTGATGTGAAGATAATTTGGTAGAGCGAGAACAGAGATTCTTAAACTTCTTTCAGGAGCATTAATTTAAATATTTTAATAGACTGCTTTGAATAACAATGCCATTTAAAATACTACAGAAATTTGTATATGATTGTGAATTTTAAGTTTCTTCATATTGTATATCACGTACGATGTACGGGCATATTGCTAGTAATTAACAAGATTATTGTTTTGCCGATTAAAATAAACAAGCTAAACGAAATAAAGAAATTACATTCCTTCGTGAGATATTACTCTCTCTGTAGGGGAAGTAAAATTTCTAATGTCGTGAAAACAGTTCGTGATAAGTCAGGGTAATATTGTGGGTTAATTACTGGTTCTTAAAAAGCATTTCTTTTTTATAATTTTGATAATATTTTTATTTTCTCATACCATGTAATATAGTATAGAGAAAGTAATGTGTTCACGAAAATTTTTGAATTCGAGATTTTGATGCCAATATATGATTTAAGACCTCCTGAATACGTTTTGATTATTTATGGAGTGATGTCCGTCTGTCTGTCTTGCATGTCTGCGGTCAATTTTCTTTTTATACACGATAGCGACCACACATACTAATGAATTTTCACAAAACTTTATATCCGGCTTTATTATCGAAAAATCTAGAACAAGATATAATTTTTTTTAAATTCAAGCAAAAAGTTCGAAATGTATTCGAAATTTTACAATGCGAAGATATACGCCCACATTTCCGCAAAAATATAGAATTGAGCTAAACCGATACGCAAAATAGGAATCAGACAATTTAAAAATGCATATTTCGATGTATTTAAAAGTAAATAAATAAATATGGAGGGTGGGGGAAGAAGTAGTTGTCCTACGGATTCTGTTCGGAAAGAACCTTCATCTATCTTCGAGATGATGTGCAGATAGAAACTCTATGATAATAATTTTTGATCATTAAGGAACTTATTTGTGGGAATATCACTCAAAATTGTGCTCTAATGTTAAATAACTAAAATACATTCGAATTTAAAAATATATATCACCCAGGTACACCGTACCGGTCGCGGCTGTCTGAAGCTTTGATTTTCCACTACAGAGGACTTTTATAGAAAGACAAACATAATACAGACAGACATTTTTTGTGGTGTAGTATTTCTTTTAATATTTACCTACTTTATTAAATTTGCAATATTCGGATAGTTTATTTTAAAACAAAATGTATTTTCAAATGTTACGATTGAAACCACAATTTTTTTTTGGGCGGCAAAAAATATATTCTTTCTTCATTTATTTTAAATAAAAACGTCTTTTCTTTCCAAGATAATAAAAATCAATTTCAATAAATGTCGAACACAAATCACGTGGTATGTTCCCGGAAAACTTTTAAATTGGAGGAGTCACATTCGAGATTTAAAGTACTTTTCCATTTATATGGCATTTAAATGGCTGTGCATGAGTAAAAAGTAAATTGGTTAAACTTTTTATTGTTAAAGCGCTGTTATATATATATATATTTTTGTTTCTCTTTTACTTTGCTTTAAATTAATATTGAGAGGATGGTTTTTAAAGCGAAGCGGCTAGTTTCATTTTTGTTTTATGGTTGCATTTTTACTTTATCATGCTCTTATATAAAAGTGTTGTTTCTAGAAAAGTTTCGAATTTGAGATTTTGACGGAAAAATACTTTCATATGCATGCGAAATCAATTTGGAACAGTTTTGGAAGGTTATGTGCGTGCGTGTGTGTGTATGTGCGCGCGGGTGGTTTTGTTGTTGTTGTTGAGACCCAGACCGTTCGACCTACCAGAAAGGTGTAAGGTAACCGTTTGGACGGCCGGGAAGTGCCACCCAATTTAGACCGGAACGCAGTGGGGGAGGCATCCAGAAGGACCGTACCCTCCTTCCCCTACCACCAACCTTTCGGAAGGACTTACGGACCCACATGTTTAACTTGATCGCACTCCGCATGAACACGGCGGCAGTTGTGGCAGTGTGCAAATCCAGCGCGCAAACCACCGGGCTACCGCGCCCGAAATCTGCCAACAGCACGCGGTGTTCCCAGGTGGTCACCCACCCAAGGACTAACCGCGCCCGATGCCGCTTGACTTCGGTGATCGCGGGTGATTGTGTGTATATATGTTCGCATGCGAGATATGAACATGTTAATTAAAGAAATAATACGCCTACTGCTATAAAATTTCATGTGTGGATGCACTATGTAAAAGACTAAAACTAGGTAGAATTTTCAGTAATTTTTATGATTAGAACTCGAACTTAGTGTTTTTCTTATGGAAAACAATGATCGTTCCAGACAACGATGGTACTATTTATATCGTACAGCTGAGGAGTTAATTTCCAGAGTCGAAACTGCTGAAGACTAAAACTCCACAAACACGTAATACTTGACTTGTAAGTAATGAGAAAAATTTAAGATCTTGGAATTTGCTCGAAGAATTTTCAAATTTTTGTCATTCGTGACGTCACTGACCAGGGAGGACTTTGAGATTTGTTGCCAAAAACACAGCAAGTTTCTGCATTATTACAGTTAAAAATTGTTTGTTAGTTTTGAAGTGGCATTAACCAGACGTAAATAACTTGCACAGAGATTTTAAATCGTATTATTCACACTGGACCCAGTGACGTTCAAACAGATTTAGTCACGTCGGTATGGTAGAATGACAGTCGCATTTAACAAGTTCGGTCTCTCTTGAGAGCCCGATAACGTGCGTTTGCCATCTAGCTGACATTATATGCGTAGAACCAGGTAAAAAAATCTGATGTGGGTAACACATGACTTTCCTTATATAATGCAATGAATTTACTATTTTTACAATTAAAAAAATAGGTTTTTCTTATAGTAGCTATTTATATTCTTGCCAAGAAATGGGATTTTCTTCAATTAGTCGTCATTTTCATTGATTTAGCATCATTTTTATCCATTTGGCGAGATTTTCGTTAATTTGGCAACATTTAAAGCTGTGGCCAAGTTGGCGACATTCCGCCAAATTCGGCGCCAAAATCTCGTAAAGCGTTATGGACGGAGAAATAAGTTATTCTTATAGCAGATAAATAACTATTGGCGTTCAAATACAAAAGTATTACTCAAAGTAACTTTTCTCATGAATGGAACGAGCTAGATCCACGAGAATGATGTCACCCAATTTATCGCATGATATTACATATGAAAAGTGAACATGTTTCTCAACAGTTAATATATTTTTTTTAATTTATGGAATTTTTTGATAAATTTATTTTAAAAATGTGCAATATCTCGAGAACGGTTCATGCTAGCGTTAAGTGTTAAAGTTTATGTCAATCGTTTTCTAAGGAAAAATTGCATTAGAAATGTCTATTTGCGTAACTTTATTTGGTTTTTATTTTTTGATGATTTTTTCAAAATTTCACTCGACAATTTAGAGGGATTCTGAACACTCGATTACGTTTAAAAACAATAGACTTCCAGTATTCACGGATTGGGATTTTTGTACCAAATTTCGTTCGAATCGGGTCCATTTGTTCGTCAGTTATCGTCTTCACAGACTCACTGACACACACACACACATATACTTTCACACACACACACACACAGAAATCACCTCAAAAATGTTTGATTCGTGATCAGGGATGTTTGAAAAGTGCTCTTCCGTCGAAAACTCAAATTCGAATTTTCGGCCCCTATACATTTAAGGGTGAGCGTCAGTACATTTTCTGCCCTATCCGCGCTTTGTTAACTTTCGCGGCACACATATTTCGCCGAAATTCTGCTCAAACAGTTGCGAAATATTTTCTTATAGATAAAATGCTATGCTTAGATTATATTAAAACTAAATTTAATACCCAATAAAACATAGAATATATGTTTTATTGTAATTTAAAATAATTTTGGTGCTGCCATCTGTTGTCGTAATTTAATTCCTACCGACAATTTTTATTTTTAATGAACATTTTTAAATATCTATTCCTTCTAATACAGTGTTAAATACAACATCAAATCATATATAATAATGCCACAATCACGGAAAGGTGATTTATCATTCTATAAATTAGATAAGGGATCTCAATGTACACCACTGAGGACTGCAGTCTTGTCTTCAAGATCCTTTATCTTCAAGTCCAAGTTCAATTACGTTTCCGTGATTGTGGCATTATACATGATCTGTTGTTGTATTTAATAGCGTATTAGAAGGAATAGACATTTAAAAATGTTCATTAAAAAATAAAAATAGTCGGTATGAATTAAATTACGACAACAGATGGCAGCACCAAAAATATTTTAAATTAAAATAAAACATATATTCTATGATTTATTGGATATTAAATTTAGTTTTAATATAATCTAAGCATAGCATTTTATCTATAAGAAAATATTTCGCAACTGTTTGAGCAGAATTTCGGCGAAATATGTGTGCCGCGAAAGTTAACAAAGCGCGGATAGGGCAGAAAATTTACTGACGCTCACCCTTAAGCATATAAGGAAAGTAAAAAAATGTCATTCAATACCCGAGACGAGCACCTCCTGGGTTTTCATACTATCATGCACAGAAAAAAAAATCCGAAATTTTCTTAATTAATTTTATTGGTGTAGAATCAACCGTTCTTGAGATAATTCATTTATAGTTAAAACAGAAGAATTTTATTATATTCTATTATTAAATTTATTTATAGTTTTTGATTCCATTGTGGTAATTGAGTTACGTTTCAAATACCGAAATAGTTTGTTGAATATTTTTTAAATCAAACTATTGATAATTATTGCTATAATGAATTGATTTTTAACTTAAATTGCTTGAAAACGTTGTAAATAGAGCAACACCAAGTGGTCGGAGATGGAATATTGTTTTACACATATCAATTTCCATGTTAATAGAACAATGAAATATGCGCCATTTTTATGCCAAAATTTGAAACGATCTTTAGTATTTAAAACCTTTGTTAAGTGTGAAGGTGTCATATTTAGTGACTACCAGCCATTTTAGTCGTACGAAGCTTGGATAGCAATGTCTAGTATAATATATGGGGAAGGGATTGGTAATTTGAATTATGCTATGCATGTTAATGGTTTCAAAATTGTTTTAATAAACAAAGATAAGCTAAATGCACGCATCGGCTTCACTAACATATCGCCAGTTCGAAAATATAAAATTTTAATGCATTTATACGAAATGTTTTGAAAGAATATCTTGAGTTCAAACCATGGAGTTAGAAAGAAGGAGATAAAACTCCTATGTAAGAAACGCTTAAAAATGTCATAATGCTTTGAGAATTATTAGTAAAGTAGTCGCTATTGTTAGTTGAAACAACAGAAAGGAGTAATATTTAGTATATGTAATTTTGATTGTTTTTAAATAAAGAATTTCCTAATTATGAGTATAATTAATAAGTGTTTTTTCATTGTTGCAGTATAGAGTGCAGAACATATGGAGATAAAAATAAATTGAGAGATAAGATAATTTTGAATACATATGAATATTCTTTATTATTTCAATTCTAATAATTTATTTTTACAAAATTGGCAGTTTAAATGGATATTTTAGGTCTTTCGGCATAGAAATAAATACATGCAATGCAGGTCTATTAATCTTACTGCAGCGCCATCCATCTGAATTATTGTCTCAAACGATTTTGGCGTTTTCTTAATATGAAGTTTTAACTCCTTACTTTTTACCTCCATGGTTCATACTTCGAAAAAGAAATATACATGTTTTTACTTTCCCTGCAATACATGGTAATGTATAGGGAAAGTACAGGAATCATGCCTAAATTGGAACTCGAGTTTTCGACGGATCCACACGTTTCAAGACCTCTAGAATATGAAAAAACTATTTTTAGCCTGACGTCTGTGTGTGCGTCTGTCTGCGTGTCTGTCTGTGTGTCTGTGCAATGTATGTATCCACTCTAACTCAAAAACTAATGGGCCGAATTTCATAAAATTTGGTAGGTAAGTCACATGGATGTGACCCTGATGCTGATTAGTTTTTGGTATAATTCGTAAAAACAGAACCCGCCTTTTTTTGCGAAATGGCCAGATACTCTGGTGCTGATTAAAATTTGGTACTATTCAGAAAAGAAGAAGCCGCCTTTTTTTACGAAATGGCCCGCAAAAATTTCAAGTATCCACTCTAGCTAAAATACTAATTGACCAAATTTCCCAAAATTTGGTAGATAAGTTACTTGTGGAATACTCTGGTGCTGATTAGATTTTGGTACGATTCGGAAAAGAACAACCTGCCTTTTTTACGAAATGACCTGCCAAAATCTCCAAAATCTAAAAAAAAAAGACCAAGTAGTGTATGCTCAAATGTATCAATTAAATTCTAGTTTTATAAGCAATTTTTGAAGAGGAAAATAATATAACACACTCCATTACACTTTAGGACTAACCGTTCTCAAGATATTTGAGATTTCTTGCATTTTTGTTACGCCGATTTCGGAAAAATGTCCAATTACCAAATAAAAACACAAATTGAATTAAAAATGCAAATTTAGTGTTATTTGGTTCAATTAAACTCAATCTAACGAATTATTAAAGAAATAAAGAAAAGATGAATTTGAGTTTGCAGAGAAAGTCATGTGCTGCCCACATCAGATTTTTTCACTCTGATAATGATTGCGATGCTAGTAAAATTAAATACCATGGAATATGAATGCATGAGGAGTCGAGTGTAAACTAACACTCCAAATATTTTTCAGTTTAAAGAATGTACGTTTGACGGCAATTTGTTGAATATGTTTTTCATTTGTTTTAAATATAGTATTGGATAGTAAAGTTATAAGATATAATTTAACCAACGAGTTTATATACATGGAGGCATTACTCGCATTATGGCAACTTTATCAGCTATAACCCACCGTTTGAGCTGCCGGTGACGTCACAACCAGTAAATTTATTACTTTCCTTATATACATAATGCATAAGGAAAGTATTGTGACGGGGTCGAAAATTCGAATTCGAGTTTTCGACGAGAGAGCACGTTTCAAGCATCCCTGATCACGAATCAAACATTTTTGAAGTGATGTCTGTGTGTGTGTGTGTGTGTGTGAAAGTATGTGTGTGTGTGTGTGTGTGTGTGTGAGTCAGTGAGTCTATGGAGACGATAACTGACGAACGAATGGACCGATTCGAACTAAATTTGGTACAAGAATCACAATCTATAAACACTGGAAGCCTATTGCTTTTAAACGTAATCGAATTCTCAGAACCCCCCTAAATTTTCGAGTGAAATTTTGAAAAAATCGTCAAAAAATCAAAACCGCTAAAAAAGTTACGCAAATAGACATTTCTTATGTAATTTTTCATTAGAAAACGATTAACATAAATTTTAGAACGCTAACATGAACCGTTCTTGAGATATTGCACATTTTTAAAAAAAATTATCAAAAAGTCATATAAAATAAAAAAAAATATATTTCCTATTGAGAAACATGCTCACTTTTCATATGTAATACCATGCGATAAATTGGGTGACATCATTCTCGTGGATCTAGCTCGTTCCATTGATGAGAAAAGATACTTCGAGTAATACTTTTGTATTTGAACGCCAATTGTCATTTATCTGCTATCAGAATAACTTATTTCTCCGTCAGTAAAGCTTGGCGAGATTTTGGCGACGAATTTGGCGGAATATCGCCAACTTGGCGATTTTTTGAAATGTTGTCAAATTAACGAAAATCTCGCCAAATGGATTAAAATGACGCTAAATCAATGAAAATGACGACTAATTGTCGAAAATTCAATATCTTTTAAAGAATATAAGTATCTACTATAAGAAAAACCTATTTTTTTACTGTAAAAATAGTAAATTCATTGCATTATATAAGGAAAGTCATGTGTTGCCCACATCAGATTTTTTGTTATTGTGAAAATTGAAATCAAAATATATGAAATTAAAACAAGATATACGAAATAAAATTAAGATATCAATAGATTCATTTAATAGCAAAGAGCAAGATCGTAGAGTTGAGATGGTAATGCTGATAGTTGACTGTATATGACGTCACGTCAAGGAGGATCCTTAACTTTTGGCGCCGGCGCCAGTAGTGTCTGCATGTTTATAATCGTATATGCTCGTTGAATTTAACTGTGATAACCATGGAGGTAAATGCAAGGAGTTAAAACTTTCTATTAAAAAAACGCCAATATCGTTTGAGATAATAATTCAGGTGGCTTTCGGATAAGATAAGTAGTCCTATTGTATGCATTTCTATGACGAAAAGCCTAAAATATTTATTTAAACATTATTAGCGCAATGCAAAACTGAAGTATTTTTTTTTCCAATGGCCAGGCATTGACTCTTTCATCTTCGCCTATACATCGGCCAGAACCTTGAACCTCTTAGCCGTCATATGACGTTGCCCCAGCGCACCAGTGGGGGTGGGAACACATTGCGCCCAACAACACAAACATCCATGTCTGAAGTGGGACTCAAACCCACAACCCGGCGACCGAGCGATCACTAGGAAACGCTTGCCTTGACTGCTCATTCACCGCGTTGACTTATTTCGCCAACAGCACACGGTGTTCCCAGGTGATCACCCACCCAAGTACTAACCGCGCCCGATGCTGCTTAACTTCGGTGATCTAACAGGAACCGGTGTTTTTAGCACGGTAGAGCCGTTGGCTAGAAATGAAGTATAAAGGAATATACTTACGTATTCAAAATTAGTTTACATGGTGCATAAGTGTATATACTTTATACACACAGCATGCTTCATGTCAATTTAAATATTTAGAACATAATTAAATTATTGTTTGCTGGGCATACACCAATATATTACCTTCATATGCGTTTTGCGTCATTACAGGCTGCACGAAGCTTCAGTGGCTAATTTTATACTAACAGAATCCGCTTATAGGGCGCTTTCAAAGTTTGGAGCTTGCTCCATACAATAGGAGGGTTCTATGAGTAACAAAATCAATAGTTTGAAATAGGGACTTTAGAATGATATAAAATAATTTTGATAATTTCAAAAATACGATCGGATTTCGAATAATTGACTACTTTTCTAAAATAACGGTCAAGTATATTTAACTTATTGGTTAAAAAGTTTTATAATTCCATGCTTAATATGTGCAAATAAGCATTGGTATTTCGTTCATATGAAATGAAATGAGAAGCATTAAAATAAACTACTTTCTCCTCAAATAGGAGATAATTATTATTCCCTAAACTCACAAAAGGGAGTAGTAACATACACTTACTTGATAGGAACATAACTTTTTTGAAAACTTGAAACGAATTAGAAATAACGTCTAAAACCCTCCATAGATTAGTTATTTAATCAAAATATCTCGAAACATAAGTAAACGAATCGAAAATTACCTTCTTTACAACTGATAATTCCGTTAAAATCCTTTTCAAAAGAGCTTTTTTTTTTCTTGAAAAGCATTTCCTTTGAAATATTCAATTTCAGATTTCAGAACGAAATAAACCCGCCCATTTATGTGAGTAAATCGATGAAGAAATTTGTATCTCAACTTTCATCGAGTTCCAAAGATTTAATGCTGGTATTCGGACGAATTTTTCCACGACTTTTAGAATGAAATTCTGCGTAATACTTGAGGAATTTGATATTCGGAAATTGGAAAATATTTAATAGCGCAGACAGGCAAAGCTTATATAAATTGAATCTAATGGAAAAATATTTCCAAATTGAAAAATATGTGGAAACAGGAGCATTAATTCAGAAAAATATTTTTCAACTTTTCTAAAGCAACTATTGACTAGCATTGATGCCTGTAAAGAAAAGTGCAAATAGCATTCACCAGATTCTTTACTATTTGTGCAAATACAGAATATATTAGTAATTTTGACCAGCGCTTCGGCTAGTGTTTCCAAAATGTGACACATTAGGTGCACACTTAATAAAAGTTCTGAATATCAAAATATCCGTTTCAAACGTAAGCACAAAAATGCCGCACATTTTAGAATTCTGTTAACAGGGATATTGTGGTATGTAAAACAATATTGCATATCCGATCACTGTATGTTGCCAGCAGCTGGTTGAGTTGGTTGATTGATGGTTGGATTAGATGGTTGTCATAGTAACGAGATTTGCTTTTCCAAATGAAACATAGAAAAGTTAAATACATTATTGACATATTAAAAACAGAAATAGAATTTGAATTTTGAAGTTTAGAAATGTGAGGCCCTGTTGCTGCAGAAGCTGAAGAGCTAAACCGAAATATCTAAAGGTTCATAGGCACAACCAGACTTTAGATCCGACATGACCTTTAGAAGTGGAGCTTCTTAAAACTGTCCATCTTATTTTGAATATCGGCCCAGTTTGTCTAGACTTTTATTGCCTTGAAGATTGTTTGCTTGATTTAGAAATCTTACAGCTTGTCTTGCATGGTGGAATGGTAATACTTAGTCTAGAAAGAAATCTATTATTGAAATTCAAGCAATCGGTTTTATGTATTAAATTTTACTTTCTAATTAATAAAATTGCTAATTTACAGGGCGTCCCAAAAATATTGAAACGCGCTTTAATTCTTTACTTGTTGGAGATAAGTGGGCAATGTAAATTGCAAAAATTTTGAAAGTAAGGTAGAAAATAGGACTACGTTAAAGAAATAATCCTCCCATTCATTTTCAAAAAGTTACATTTTTTAAATTTTTATACGATCCCCTCTGACAAATTTGGTCAATCAGAAATTTTTTATTTTTAATGCAACAAGATCATTAAAAAAACTCCGCATATCTGTATCTTTAAAATCAACTGAATTATGATAAAGGAAAAATGACTTATGCCATTTTTCCGTACCATGTGATAGGCTGCTTCACCAGTGAAATAGGGATAATAAACAAATTGACGATGGAAATTGTTTAGATCAAAAATACGTTAATGTATGTCAAAATGTTTTATCACAAATGCATCTAAATAAAGAATTACACAGACAGAGATCATATAAAGTAGTGATACTCACTACGCGGTTGGGTATTCTATGTATTATGATACAGTTTTATCTTTTTTGTGATATGTCACAAATTTACATTTCTAATTTTATATGTGGTCCCCATTCACAATATTAAATTTTCAATTAAATATAACTCGCTCAGTTTTAAAGATACAGATATGAGGTTTGTTTAATGATCTTGTTGCATTAAAAATAAAATTTTTCTGATTGATCAAATCTGTCTAAGGGGGTCATATAAAAATTTAAAAAGTGTAACTTTTTGAAAATAAATGGGCGGACTATTTCATTAACGTAGTCTTATTTCCTACCTTACTTTCAACATTTTTGTAATCTGCATTGCCCACTTATTTCCAACAGGTAAAGAATTAAAGCGCGTTTCAATCATTTTGGGACACCCTGCATAGTATGATAAAGTAAAAATTCACAATATGAAGAAATTGTAGCCCCTCCATACATTGATTTCTTCACTGTAGATAAAAATAATGCAAAACATCACAAATGTAGAAAATAACAATGGGTATCATATTCACATATTACAAATATCCCTTTTCAATCAAAACCTAAATGTTTCAATCAAAACCTAAAAAAAAAGTACTTAAAAGTACTTAATTGAAAAGTACTTAAGAATCCGTGATTGCATCGTGAGCCTACGCGGAATTCGCAAAAACGTCTCTTATGTATTATCACCCAGTTTTATCTTTTTTGTGATATGCCACAAATTAGCATTTCTAATTTGATATATGGTCCGCATTCGCAATGTTTAATTTTCAATTAAATATAACTCGCTCAATTTTAAAGATATAGATATGCGGTATTTTTAATAATTTTGTTACATTAAAAGTAAAAATTTTCTGATTGACCAAATTTGTCTAAGGGGGTCGTATAAAAATTTAAAAAGTGTAACTTTTTAAAATGAATGGGAGGACTATTTCATTAACGTAGTCTTATTTCCTACCTTACTTTAAACATTTTTGTTATTTACATTGCCCATTTATCTCCAACAGGTAAAGAATTAAAGCGTGTTTTAATCTTTTTGGCGCACCCTGTATACGTTATATTGTTTAGCACACGTTAGCAATTTTTCTTAATGTCAAGCTTGATTTGTGGAAATATAAGTTAATTGGGTGCTTCGAAATAGTATAAGATGCTGTCATTAAGAAAACAGCTATGTTTTATTGTACAATTTAACGCCAAAATCATTGTGTAGTGGATCTTGTAAATCACTCTTTCGCTATGAAAGAATTAAAGTCATTTGATTATGTAGTAAAAGTCATGTGATGTTTATAATAGTTTTATTTTAAATCTTCATTCAATGTAAAGATGTCTCAGTTTGGATGATAAATCATATGTAATAATATGCGATAAATTTTGTTAACATCATTCTTGTGGATCTAGTTCGTTCCATTTCCCGAGAGAATATACTTTGGTTTAGAGAATATGATTTTGTATTTTGACGCATAATAATTCGCCAATAGTCTTTTCTAATAGTCTTGTATAAGAAAAGTCTGGTATAATAGTCTTGTATAAGTCGCCAATAGTCTTGTATAAGAAAAGCTCTTCTCTCCGTTTGTCTGTAACGCTTGGCGATAAATTTGGCAACTTGTTTAGCGAAATATAGCCAACTTGACGATATTTCGCTTTAGATTAAAGAAATTTCGTCAAAATTGCAAAAATGAGGATAAATTAACGAAAGTGGCACCAAATTGATGAAAAAATTATTAAAATATTTCAATATATGGACTATATTGCTTATTGCGGATGCTATCTGTGGCTCACAAAACAAATTTATATTTAAATTAACCTTTAAGAACCATAATTAATTACTCTTAGAACATTATCGTATTCGTGGAGCATTGCATTGTGCCGCTATTACCCACCTATTTCATCTTCAGCGCGAGTCCTGGAATATAATATTAACTAATATAAGACTATAATTAACTGCACCATTTTAACTTAACATCAAATCATTTATTATTAATATTCTCTTAATTATTAAATTAGTTACAATAATCATTCATATTTTTGCGGCGGAGGGAGACAATGTGAGACCATGGCTTAAAAATGCCTAAATTGTATTTAAGACCTTCAACAGTCATTTATGGGCACAGACCTTCATTTTCTGCTCGGTCATTGACCACAATTCTTGCATCTGCGTATATCGTACTGGCCTTAACTCGAAGTATTGGGCTCCTTGAGCGTACTGCATCTGCTCATTGTACTCTATAACACTTCTGGAATCTGGAATCAGGACATTGCCGCTTCACATTTGCCTCTGGACTCCGTAGAGGTCATCCTAACTTTTCATCTGTATTGCCTCCGTACTATCGTAGTGAACCTCACTCTTAGTTCTTACTTTAATAATTACTTCATAACTTGTTTCATAACAACTCACTCATATTCTCATAGAAGTTGTGTAACATCATCTCGTGGTTGCCGCCTCTTTTTTGCCTGAGGTCTGACACGCTTCTTTAGTTCTGATTGGCCGACCTTAGGCACTGCGACCAGACATCTTCCATAATTGGCTATTCTTTTTTACCACTCTCATGGCTATACCCTTCGACCAGAGATATAGATATGTATTTCACCTCGATGGCTATACCTCAGTCTGTTGGTTCATGGCCTTATTTGACCTCTCGGGTCAAAGTGTTGTAAACACTGGCATCTTTTCATCTGAAACAGTGTTTGCTATTGCGGTAAACCATAAATATTGAACATAAAACTGCCTCACCACAAACTGGTGAGATATATTTCTGGTCTCACACTATCAATAGCGATAATTGTCAATTTATAGTTATATAAGTTAATGTGGGTACTTCGAGATATAAGTAAATTGGGTATTTCGAAATAGTTTTATATGTTATCATCCGGAAAAGCGCATTATGTACAATTCAACATTAAAAACATTGCGCCGTGGATTTTATACATTTTTTCACTGTGAAGGAAGTAAATTCATTGTATTATATAGGGGAAGTCATGTGCTGCGTACATCAATTTCTTTAATTTTACGTAATTTTTGTGAAAAATGTATTTGATAAGTATACAGTATCTCGAGAACTGTTCATGCTAGCATTCTAAAGTTTGTACTATTAATTTTCTGATAAATAATTACGTATGAAATGATTATCTGTTTAATGGTTATGATTTATTGATTACATTTTTTTTCAAAAATTCATTCGAAAATCATGCAATACCTCGAAAATGGTTCATGCTAGAGCTAGCTCTAAAGTTTGTGTTATTAGTTTTTTAATGAAAAATTACGTTTGAAATGATTATTTATGTATCATTATTGAATATTATGATTTGCATAGAAAAGTGAATATATTTGATGACTAACTTTGTAATTGTACGTCATTTTTTTCATAAATTTATTTTGAAAATGTGCAATATCTCAAGAACGATTCATGCTAGTGTTATAAAGTTAGTGCCATTTGTTTTATAACAAATAGTTATATATGAAATGACTATTTATTTATTCAATCACAATAAATTCAAATTGTTGAACGACAATTTCAAAAATTCATTCGTAAATCGTGCAATATCTCGAGTACAGTTCAAGCTAACGTTCTGAAGTTTGTATCATTCGTTTACCAATCAAAAATTACAATTACGCATAAAATGAAAATCTATTTATCATTATTGAAGGTGCTGATTCTTTTATGAATTTTTTCAGAAAAAAAAAAAATCGAAAATTGGAGATTTTCGGAAAAAAAGAAAAAAAAGTGATTGTGTTCCAAGCATCCTTGAACTCGAATAATATGCTTTTGAGGTGATGTGTGTGTGTTTGTTTGTTTGTGTGTGTGTGTGTGTGTTTGTGTGTGTATGTGCGTGTTTGTGTGTGTGTGTGTTTGTATGTGTGTGTGTGTGTGTGTTTGTATGTGTGTGTATGTGTGTGTGTGTGTGTGTGTGCGCGAGTATGTGGAAGCGATATCTCACTACAGAAGTCTCACTAAGCAGCAACGGCGGATCCAGGGGGAGGGTCATGGGGGTCATGACCCCCCCCTGAGCTGGTTCCAGGACTTAGGTGGACCACTAATTGAACATAATGATTTTATTTATATATTTTGTCACCATACAGATTTTATGTAACTACATACCTTCAATATTTAATTAATTTAATATAATATAATAACTTTGTATGATGGCAAACGTTTGGGAACGAACGCATCGAAAATTTGAATTTTACCGCGCCACACTTGCGCGCGCTTGTCGACTACGTAACGTCTAGCTAGACCTAACCTCAATCGGAATCGGAACGACTAAACTTCAACATATCATAACATAGTTCTAAGTTAAAAAACTAAAATTTCTTTCTACCTATAATGTGTTTATAAGTGTACCTTTATAAGTATTCTTAAAAATTGTTGTTGCAAATTCATTAATTACAAGAAATGGTAAGTAATCAGTTTCTCATTATTCCAGTGCGTGTGTTTTAACTTAAATGTTATTGTTGTTAATGCTCATAAAGTACCTCATAGGTAGATATGTAGGTACCTACTTACTGAAAGAGTGCTGCGTGACTTATGTACCTACTTATATATTTTTTTTGGACGAGGGAGATTGAAGAGCATTAAGCTTACTGACCTAACCTAAAATCTTAGATAAATTCACACAATGAAATCAAGTGTATCGTCGTCGTGACCACACTGATTTTAATGCTCTTCTATATAATAAAAGGCAATGTCTGTGTGTCTGTCTGTCTGTCTGTCTGTCTTATACACTATACGTTCAGCGACCGCGAGTCAGAGAGCTACGAAATTTAGCAGTCAGAGACTCTGGGGGGTGGGAAGGGGACACGTGAAACCGATTTTTAAAATTTGAATTATTTTTTTTGTTATTTAATTTTTTATGCGATTTCGACCGTTTTTTGACATTTTTGCCCTTTTTTCTCCACGATCCAGACGTTGTAGAAAAAAACAAATCACATCATCGGAAAGAGCAGAGAATTTTGAGTAAAAATATATCAATTTCAACTCTCAATTTCGATTTCTAATATTTTTTAAAGATTTTAAAACAAAAGTCACTTTTGGCTCAAAAAAACGATTTTTGGTTTTTAAATTCTCGCATAGTGAAAAGTACTCATAATTTCGACTAATAATTTACATTTTTAGAAAGCTGAAATATCTGGCATTCTTACAAGTCTAATTTGGTCCAGAAATAATGAAAATTGCCTTCAGGATCGCAATTTTAAAGACGCCATGATTTTAAATTTGTCGGCTACCGGCTCAGTTCTTCAACGGCATTTTCCGCCCAACCGCAGTAGTTTCTTCCCGCGGAAGGCCCAAAAGTATACTAAGCCAGAAAGCCTTCTTTCAAATCAGACGCCAAACTTCGTTTTATCGCCAGCGTGATACGCGAAGGAGTGCTCTCTCTCTCTCAAGGTTACTATAGCAGCCATATCAAGAGAAAAGACTCTCGCAATTTGGTTTATTTTTTTATAGGATATATGTATAACTTACAATTTAGCAATAGAGACACGTTTTAAATGGATTGTCTCTTAGATTGGAATTAAATTAATTCAATACTGATTAGATTAAAGAAGCCGATATATAACTTACAATTCAGCAATATGGGCTTATCGCCGATATATAACTTACAATTAAGCAATATAGACACTTTTTAAATGCATTATCTCTTAGATTAGAATTAAATTAATTCAGTATTCACTCAATTAAAGAATCATTTTATTATTTTCTAATGCTATTGTATAGAGGAAGTTCACGGATAATCACGACATTTAGACGAAAAAATAAACTTAAAGACACCATGAACACATTTCGAACATTTTGGGAAATATTTCCATCCGCGTGTGTGTGTGTATCTGTGGGGTTCGAATGCGCGTATCACTATGGCAATTTATATGTAGATGCATTCTATATAAAATTAGAAACAGGTAGAATATTTTGTAATAAATGAGATTAAAACGTTATTCCAAATTAGAGATATTAAATTAGAGAGAGTACGTACAGCCACGAAATTCTATATGTAGCTGCATTCTGAAAAAATTAGAATTAGGTAGATCATCATGTAATTAACGTGATTAGAATACGGGTGAAAGGGAGGGAGGGAGACACAGAGGGCGAGAGAGAAAGAGAGTATGTGTGTGTGTGTCAAAATATAGTACGATCAAAATATAGTGTGGTACTGCAGGAGAGGTCAACCTTGTTTCGAACGAGTAGGATTCAAGGGCGCCCATAAAACTTATTCCTGAGATGGCCAAACTCAAGGATGGGAGGTAAATATCTATTAACTTACCTACATTTCTGACCTTGAACGTCCGCTGGAGTGAAATGCCCCCTCGCGCTCCCCTATGGGCGCCCATAGAACATTTTCCAGAGGGTAAACTCATGGATGAGAAGTACAATGTTGACTAGCTTGATACCTACATTTGTGACTTTGAACGCCCCTATGGGTACCCATGATTATAAGTGTTGAAGACCCAGACCATTTGACTAGCCCTATAGGGCTTACAGCAGCTGTTTGAGTGGCCGAGAGAGATGGCCATAAGCACAGACTAATATAGTATTCTGTGGCTATAAGTGTTGCAGACCCAAACCACTCGACTGACCCAGAGGGCTTACAGCAGCTATTTGAGTGGTCGGGGTGGCTATAAGTGTTGTAAAAATTTAGACTTCACGGAAACTTTTGTGGGATCTGGAAAGACTCCATTTTTCCACCCCTGGGGAAATCGAAACTCAACTCCGTTAGGTTCGTTCTGTCCTGAGGTTACTAGTATAAGTAGGGAGTTTTTTCAATGAGCGCCCATAGGGGAGGGAAAGGAGGCACTTCCGCTCTCCTGGACATTCAAGATCCCAAATGTGGGGGATCAAGGTAGTCGATATTGTACATATCATTGAGTTTAACGCCTAGAAAAGTGCTATGGGCGCTTATGCTTATAGTATCGACAACGGGCCAGAACCTAACTGGGCTTAATATTTTTGTTTCTCACTCGAGGGTGAATAAAATGGGTGGGAGTGTCAAAAAGACTTTATCAATCAATGACTTTGAGTCCTTCACAGCTTAACCGAATTAACTTTTATTTTGTGCAAATATTGTATTTGAAACGATTATAACCGCGAAACTCAACATATCTTAAATCAAGAATATTAATTTCCCCAAAGGGACAGGAATTATCAAATAAATTAAACTTCATTTTTCAAGAATATTCATCAATTTGATATCATTTTTATTAATTTAATGTCATTTTTGCCAATTTGGAAACATTTTAAATAAAATGTCAAGTTGACGATATTTTGTTAATTTATCGACAAGCATTACAGACAGACAGACAAACTAATAAATTACATTTGACGAATTGTTTGATGTCAAAATACAAAATTATTGTGAAACAGTGTCTCGTGAATAAAACCTACCAGAATGATGCTAACACCGTTGTCACATAATATTGTACATGGAATGGAAACATATTACGGTAGTTAGTACTGTTTTAATTTCATGTATTTTCTAAAATTTATTTGAAAAACGTACAATATATCAAGAATGGTTCATGCTATTATCCCAAAGTTTATGTCATTCATTTTCTAATAAAAAATTAAATAAAAAATGATATTTTATGTAACAATATTAAAGGTTCTGATTTTTTATGATGTTTTTCAAAATTTCATTCGAAAGTTTGGAGCTGGTTTCCAAATATTCGATTGCTTATAAAATCAATAGTCTTCCAGTATTCACTGATTGTAATAATCGAATTTTTTTTGTTTGAAACGTTCCATCCGTTCGTTAGATATCGTATCTACTGACTCAAGGACGCACACACTAATATACATGCACACACACTAATACACATACACACACTAATATACATGCACATACTACATACATTAATATACATGCACACACAGATATCACTTTAAAAACATTCGATTCGATTTCAGGGATGTTTGAAACAAGCTCTACCGTCGAAAACACAAAGCAGAATTCGAGTTTTCAACCTCGTCATAATACTTTCCCTATACATTATATCAGTATTTTTCAAATTCATTTTGTCACGAAACCCTTTTGAAATTTAATTTGATGGTGGAACCCCAAAATAAGAAATATCACCTGTTGTCCAAATTATGCATCAAAATTTTACACGTTTTTAAATTTAAGACAAATTGCATGAAACTATCACGTCGCGGAATCCCAAGGTTCCGAAAAACTTTGAAAAGTCTACCTTGAAATACGATGCATTATATTAGGTATGTCAGAAAAGTAATATTTATTGCTCCCACAAACCGAAAATGTCAAGCAAATTTCCTTAAAATGTCACAAATTTTGCATTTTTAAAATGACAAATATTCCCTCCTTTTAAATAATCTTCAATTTTCGTCACTGATTGTTGTACAATATAAGTATTGAACAACATACGGATCCTACGAATATATTTACTCCAAAATCTCGCATATAAACGTTTTATTCAAATAATAAATTATATATGTGGGTGGAACATTTCTTACACTCATTGCAAACAATCTGCGTGCAGTACAAAAAGTTCTTAAATACATGTATTTTCATAGTATTACTTTAAAACCAAAATGTGCATAAAACATGATTTAAATAATGGGATACAAATGTATCTAATCTGTCTCCGTGAACAATATCGCGGATTAAAAACAATCGTCTTTCTCTCCGCTTGAGGAATTCCGCTTCTCTCCGCTTGCAAGAGTTGCAAAAATAGTGTACCAGAACTGGCGATAAAACGACCTTTGGCGTGTGATGTGAGAGAAACTTTCTGAATTGGTATACCTTTGGGCTTATCGCTTTCTTCCCCGTCTCCATGGAGACCGCGCTTTCGGTTTTAAATGAATTACGAGCATAAGTGTTGTATACATCGGGCGAAATTATTATATTTATATGATATTTTAAATGGATATTTTTGAATGGATATTTTAAATAATTTAAATGATTGAATTATGGTGGTTTGAATTGTGGTGATGTATTTGAAATTATTATATTTATGGATTGGTGGAACGATATGGATGATTTTTTGATTTTAAATGGATATTTTAATTTATGGATATTTTAATTTATAGATATTTTAAATGGATATTTTAATTTTATGGCTATTTTAAATGATGGAACGATGGAACGAGGATGGTGGAATTAAGAGCCTAGCATATGGTCATTATAAATTTAAATTAGCGCGCGGGAAGTTAGCGCGCGAGAATTGCACTCGGTAGGCCTGGGTTCGATTCCCGCCACTGATGCGGAGTACGATCACCTTAAACATATGGGTCGATAATTCCTTCCGAGAGGTTGGTGGCAGGGAAAGGAGGGTACTGTCTCTGTGGATGCCTCCCCCACTGGGTCCTGGTCCAAATTGGGTGAATAAAAAGAAAGTTATGGAGATTGTCGCGGAGGGCGCGGTAGCCCAGTGGTTAGCGTGCGGGAATTTCACTCGGTAGGCCCGGGTTCGATTTCCTCCACTGACAAAACTGATGCCGTGTTCACGCGGAGTACGATCACGTTAAACATGTGGGTCCGTAAGTCCTTCCGAGAGGTTGGTGGTAGAGGAAGGAGGGTACGGACCCTGTGGATGACTTTCCCACTGGGTTCCGGTCTAAATTGGGTGAATAAAAAGAAGGTTATGGAGATTGTCGTGGAGGGCGCGGTAGCCCAGTGGTTAGCGCGCGGGATTTGCACTAGGTAGGTCCGGGTTCGATTCCCGCCACTGCCAAAACTGCCGCCGTGTTCAGGCGGAGTACGATCACGTTAAACATGCGGGACCGTAAGTCCTTCCGAGAGGTTGGTGGTAGGGGAAGGAGGGTACGGTCCCTGTGGATGCCTCCCCCACTGAGTTCCTGTCTAAATTGGGTGCCACTTCCTGGCCCTCCAAACAGTTACCTTACACTTTACTGGTAGGTCGCGCCAGCGAGTGTGCACGGTTAGAATTTGCCACGGTCAGAATTTTCAAGGGTAGCGAACAGGCTGGTCGCCAAAGGCGGCTAGTTAAAAATAAAATAAGAGAGCAACCAACAGAATGAATATAGCATGATGCATAAACTTAAAAATAATCTTGGTTAAAGTTTTTAAAAGCACCTAGCGAAAACTTCGATGCAAACTATTGCGCGACACAAAAACATTGCGCTTCATTAACAGGCATGCATTTACAACAAGTAAATAGTAATCTACCTACCTACTACTTTTTACTTTATTTGTATATTACAGATTTTTAAAAACTATAAAATATTAAAGAACCTGAAATTGTTTTGCTTGTTTAACACTATACTTACCTAAAGTAAGTAGGTATTACCTATTTGATGTAAGTACCTACCTAATAAAAATTCGTGTAGGGGCCTAAACTTAAGTAAGGTCTTTATGGAAAATGCAGTGGACTGTAAAACTACCTATATTATTATGTTTTTATGTACTTATAACTCATATGTTTACAAAAGTTTGTTGTCTGATGTGGGGTGTGAAATTTGCATGGTTTTGCTTTGTTTGTGAGGTAATGCGCCTGCGCCACCAGCCTGTACTATAGCGAATGTGGGTGTTTTTATGTATATATATTTAATATGTATTTTCAACAGTCTGTTGTCTGTTGTGGGGTGTGAAATTTGCATGGTGAAATTTGCATGGTTTTGCTTGCAGGGTGATTCTAAGGGAAAAGGAGATGGTAGTGGTGGATTGAAACGTTCATTAAAAAAAATAGATTCATTTTTCCCAAAGAAACCAAGGCTTGAGATTGCTCACTCGAAAAATTCACCTACAACAACTACAGATGAAAATAATTGTATTGCCGATGCTTCTGCTTCTACAGCTACATTGCCTACATTAACCATAGATGAAGAAAAAACATGCTCTCCTGTTACTAACGATATTCAGCCTACAATATGTACATCGACTTCTGATTCTGATCAGATAAAGACTTCACTTTCTCAACCAAAGTTTGCTTCAGATATTGCTTGTTATATAGGGGAGAATATAGATGATTCAACTAAAGCTATGTTGCTTGAAAAGCATTGGCATCCTCCCCCTAATTATACTTTCCCGCATTGTGTTGTTAATAAAAAAGGAAAACAAGCAAAAAAATATGCTCAGAAGTCTCACCTTGACAAGTTTCACTGGCTTGTTTTGTCGCATAAAGACCAGGGTCTTTACTGCAAGTACTGTGCTTTGTTTGTCGTAGCTCCTGGAGGTGGTATACAGACAAAAACACCTTTATGTCGACTCTTAAAAGAACCATTAAAAGCTTTCGATAATTTGCTAGGTGAAAATGGTGTTCTGCTAACACACCAGCGAAACAAATACCACGAATTAGCTGTCGAAGCAGGGAAGAACTTTTTATTGAGTTTTCATAAACCGGAAATTAACATAATGAACCAAGTAAATAGTCAAAGACTGAAACAAATAAATGAAAATAGAGAACGTTTGAGACCAATCGTAAAAACTATAATATTTTGTGGCCATCAAAATATATCGTTACGTGGCCATCGCGACGATGGTAAATTGCTGAACTATGACAGCGTAGTAGCCGATGAAGGGAATTTTAGAGCCCTTTTAAAATTCCGTATTGATTCTGGCGATATTGCATTGCAGCAACATTTAGAATCTTCAAAATCCAACGCCACGTACATCAGCAAGACTGTACAAAATGAGTTGATAGATGTTTGCGCAGAAATCATCCAGGAAAACATTTTACAGAATGTGCGGGAAGCTAAATATTTTTCAATTTTGTTCGATGAAACAACAGATATATCACATATCTCACAGCTGAGCCTATCATTCCGATATTTGCATGATGGTATTATTAAGGAACATTTTGTGACTTTTTGTGATACCTACGATGCTCTTAGACGTGAAGACAACAATTCAGGTGACATAGAGCCTCGATTGACAGGTGTAGCATTGGCGAAAATCGTTGAAAATCTGTGTACCAAATTTAACTTAGATTTATCTTGGTGTGTGGGTATTGGAACTGACAGCTGCTCGGTTATGGCATCAGATACAAAAGGTGCAGTGCAAGAATTGATGAAAATAGCCATTCATGCTAAACGTTGCCCGTGCAACAACCATGTGCTCAATAACTCATTGGCAAGATCATCCAAAGTAGTTTCCTGTCGCAATACATCTGGCACAATGAGAAAAGTTGTGGCATTTGCCAATGCATCCGCTAAGAGGCATGAAATTTTTAAAATAGAACTCGGAGCTGCCATGCAAGGTATTTGTGAGACACGTTGGATAGAGAGGCATGATGGGCATCTTCAATTTCAAGGAGACAACTTAGTCAAAATTTGTAGCGCTCTGGAGAAGATTTCTGCTTGGCAAGACAATAAAACTGCCAATGATGCGCATTGCTTGCTGCAAACATTGCGCAGTTCTGGCTTTATTATATCCTCCATCTGTTTAAGTGATGTATTAGGTGGGTACTTCCCTAAATTATTTTATTTCTTATTGTTTGGCAAATGAACTTATACGAGTATACTAAACCTACTTTAAAATTATGTTGTTGTTTTGTTAATATTTTATGCTACGAGTACATACCGTTTATATTAAGTTATAAATTTTTAGTTTATGCACTACAGTCACAGTCACTTACTTTTTATTTTTCAGGTACTACTGTATCTTTAAGCAGAATACTGCAATCGAACTCAATTGATTTAAAAAAAGCTACGGACGCTATTAATGATACTTTAAGTGTTTTACAAAATAAAAGAGAAAATGTGGACGTAATCTACCGACAGCTTTTTGAAGAGGCTAAAGAAGTATCTGAGCAGCTAGATGTAGAAATTAAATGCCTCAGAATAGTATCAAAACAAATACATAGGGCCAATAACCAACCTGCTCAATCTGCTGAAGAGTATTTCCGCAGAGCTCTATACATCCCTCTTCTAGATTCAATAATAAGTGATCTCCAGGACCGCCTGTCTCCTGATGTACTTAATTTGTTTCAGCTAAGCGTTTTCATGCCAAAAAGCGAATATAGTAATGAAGACATTGAAACTGTGAAACAACTAGCTACCGACTATACATTATTACTAGATAACACTCCAGTTTCTGTCATTGTAAATGAATATCGGCTGTGGATGGTGAAGTGGCAGCGGAGCCAGGACATACCGCAGTCGATTTCTGATCTTATTTTAAATTGTGACATCGATATGTATCCTAATATAAGAAAATTTTTATGTATTATGGCTACACTACCTGTCAGTGTAGCGACAGCAGAAAGGTCTTTCTCTACGTTGCGCAGAATTAAATCGTGGCTAAGATCTTCAATGGTTGAAGATCGCCTAACCGGACTGGCACTTCTCCACGTTCATAAAAACGTACCCATTGACGTAAATGACGTAATAACGCGTTTCGGGAGAAGACGTAAAAGAAAAATTGATTTTCTTATTTAAATATATGTATTTTGTCTGTTTCTATTTTGTTTGTTGGAAACCCTTGTCGTACCACCTCTTCACTTTTGCGGAGTTTTGCGTCATACCCCTCGACATACCTCTAGCTGTTATGACAAATCATTCACCACGGTTATGGAATATAAATAGGCTGCCTCATTCCGTGCGTGATAGTTCTTCTCTGGATGTCTTCAAGAGAAGATGGCAATATGTACGTGTATATCTACAAGTTATTATGTGTTAAGTTTTTCAAGTGTACAATAAAGAATAAATATTTTTAAGTACAGTACTTACGTACATTAATAAAATACCTACTTTTTACTTGTATCTATTGTTATCAAAATTAAATTATAAGTTCTTGACTTGACCACGACTATGTGACCCCCTCCTGGCGCCAAAGCTGGATCCGCCCTTGCTAAGCAGTGGAACATTTTGATAAAATTTGATCCAGTGACTATTGTATTGTACTGCAATTGTACTGTATTGTACCGTAAATCTACTGATTTTTGACCAATAGATTTACAGTAGTCACTGGATGTAATATTTGTATCAATTTTTTTTCGAAATGCTCCACAGTTTAGTGAGACTTCTGTAGTGAGATATCGCTTTCACATATACGCACATACACATACATCGCCTCAAAAACATTTTATTCGAGTTCAGGGATGCTTGGAATGTGCTTTCCCACACAATACTTTCCTTATACATTATACTACTAAGTATGAAGGGAAAATAATAGTTCAACAAAGCATTGAATTTTCGTACTTGTCCATCTTTTATTGTTGATAAAATTTGTCAACTGTCATCCCATATTTCGGAATCTTTCAAATAAGTATCTATTTTCCCAAATAACATTAATAAAAACCGCAATTCTCAGAAGGATAAAAAAAAAACTAAAAAACTTTTTACGTTTAAATTTAATATATTCCGGTTTGAAGGAAACTTCCTAACTTCCAGGCCAATAAAACCAAGTTTCAATAAATGTCGGACGTAAATTCAGAGCAATCTTTCCCAGAACTCTTAAATAGTAGTCTTATTTAAGATTAAAAAGCACTTCCCATTCATTTGGCATTTTAATAGTCAGACATAAGTTAAAAGTTAAATCGAATAATTTTTTTTGTTAAAATGTTCCTTCTATTTTCCCCGCCTTTGATCACTTTTCTTTCGCAAAATATTTCAGTCAGTTATTTCGGAGATGGTGGAAGCATTAAGGATGGTAATGGCGAATTCTAGTTTTTTTTTGAGATAAATTGAATTACAGGATAACGACGTTATAGCCGGTTTTAAACATGCGAATTTCTACCTGGTTATAAATGAGTTAAGACTTCGAGAAATTGAAATACGAACCATTTATTGCTCTATAACTTTAAAATGGGCTATAGAAAGTTCTCGGGGTAGCAGTTTCGCGGTTTTAAAGGTGTAGCGGGAACGAGGGAGATCAAATTGGCAGTGCCGAGGTTTGATCTCAGTTCCGTGCAGGGAAGGTGAACATTATGGTTTTGAGCTAAATGCGTCTGCAGATTATGGCATTTAATAATACCTTATGATATTTGGATGCTGTACTCCACCCTCCCAGTGAGTTTTATAGATACCTGTGTAGTTGCTATTGGATGGCAGATGAGGCGTGCGAGCTTTAAATTGAAAGAAAGGAGCAGCCATGACTCCATGAGGATGTTTGCATGCATAGAATTGTGTTACCGATCACTTGGTCGAGGGGTAAGTCAGTCCAATGATTAAAGAGCGGGGATTGCACTTGGACGACACGAGTTCGATGTTCGGCTCTTCCCAAATTGTCTCCTTGTTCACGCAGAGTACGGGCAGGTTAAATATGTGGATTCGTAAGTCCTTTCGAGAGGTTGATGGTAGAGGTAGGAGGGTACGGTCCTTAAGGATGCCGCTCCCACTGGGTTCCGGTCCAAATTGGGTGGCACTTCCCGACTGTGCAAACATACAGGGTGATTAAAAAAAGATGAGTTAAACTTTACGAGGTGATAGTATATATCAAACGAAGCAATTTTCGTCATACATCATTTCGTCATTCATTCATTTTCGTTTACCCAGTCGGAAGTGAAATGTAAAGACGTTACAGGGTTCTTACTCGTTAGGAAGCGTCCACACCGCAAACTGAGAAGCGTCATTCTGGTTGTTATTTTCTGGTTGAAGAAGAAAACCATATATGCAAATTTCATCTGGAGAAGATGATCCCCCTCCCGCCTTGAAAATGAAGAGGAACTCGTAGATAGAATTTCGACCGCTGCTGCCGAAGTGCGCGACATGCCTGGTCTGTTTCAGAGAGTTCGACAATTCCTTCATCGCCGCTGTTAGACGTGCATCCAGGTTGGCGGTCGCTCTTTTAAGGCATTACTGTTATTATTGTTTATTAAATGTCATTTTATAACTTTTAAGTCATTCTGTACCTTCGCCTCACCTCGTCGGTATCATCATTAAACGCCCACTGGCGCTTTTATGTTTCATTCTCGACCCGGTAAACTGTAACGAAAAATGCTTGGTTTGGTGTATACTACCACCTCGTAAAGTTTGGCCCATCTTTTTTTAATCGCCCTGCATACTTTACACCTTCGAGTAGGTCGGACAGTCAGGATCGAAGAAGAAGAGTAACGTGCTCGGTTAAGAAAGTACAGGTGATTTTTTTTATCTTTCAAATAACTGCCTTCTGGCGCCATCTCATGGGAGCGCAATCTATGGGGAGTACAGAATGTACAGTTTTACAATGCATATACAATTTATTTCACGGAGTTTCACTACCTGGGTTTCTGGCTATCTTGCTGAGAGGCTGCTTCATATGTGTCTTACGGTGTTTTACGGTGCCTCACGTTCTTTGTAATACTTCTGGTGTTCCGCAGTGCTCAATTTTTAGGCAGTTACTTTTTTTCCCTCTCTGTAAACGATTTACCAAATGTTTTGAAATTTTCTAAATGTGTGATGTTTGCTGATAATTTTAACCATTATCGACAGATTAATTTTGCCGTAGATTACTTGCTTTTATAATAACATTTGACGAAGCTTTATGACTGGTTTTAGAGTAATCGCTTGCACTTAAATATTTATAACTGTTGCACGATTACTCATCGAAGAGATTCTTATACTTTTCTGTATTGCAAAAATGGTGACATGCTTTTACGTGTTGATAGGGCTAAGGATTTAGGGATTAACTTTGTGGTTAGCTTTAAATTTAGTGACCCTTTGCCATTAGTTTTACAAGGGTCTAAAAAGTTAGGTATTATTTTTGGCAAAACTAAGCATTTTATGGCTATTAGATGCATTATTATGCTTTTCGAATTTTGTGGCTAGATCTGTTCTTGAATGTGTCTGATTTATTTTAGATTGAAATTATTCTAATGCTATAACATTGAATATGTTAAAAGTAGATTACTTAGCTAATATTTATTTTTAGCAATTTATTTAATATATTTATTCCCCTCTATAATTACTTCTCTCTATCAATTCCATGTAATTCTTTGAGAGAAATGTTTGATGCATATTCTTTGAAATCTATTTCTATTTATTTATTTATTTATTTGTTTAGAGAGAGAGAGAGAGAGGGAGAGAGAGAGAGAGAGAGAGAGAGAGAGAGAGAGAGAGAGAGAGAGAGATAATTCAGAGCTGAAAGCTAGCTACCGTTTGAGAAACTATTGCGTAAGTGACTAATATATACTGAAAGTACAAAATATTATGAACACCATGTTAATTCTTTTGGCTCTCCATTTTTTGGATAAATATTTTATAACAATGGATAGCATAGCAATAATCTGCTGCTGCTAGATCAATAACATCTAATATTCTTGATTTAACGTTTTTTCCTCACTCATCATTTCGTGAATTGCACGCTTTTAGAAGAGTATTCGTTATTTCTAAGATAGACACAGCATGTATTTCTGCTACTCTTAGATCAATAAGACCTAAAATTCTTGATTTTACGTTTACTCCTCACTCATCATTTCGTGAATTGCACGCTTTTAGAAGAGTATTCGTTATTTCTAAGATAGACACAGCATGTATTTCTGCTACTCTTAGATCAATAAGACCTAAAATTCTTGATTTTACGTTTACTCCTCACTCATCATTTCGTGAATTGCACGCTTTTAGAAGAGTATTCGTTATTTCTAAGATAGACACAGCATGTATTTCTGCTACTCTTAGATCAATAAGACCTAAAATTCTTGATTTTACGTTTACTTCTCACTCATCATTTCGTGAAATTCACGCTTTTAGAAGAGTATCCATTATTTTTAAGATAGACACAGCAGGTTTTTCTGCTACTCCTAGATCAATAACATCTAAAATTCTTGATTTTACATTTACTCCTCACTCATCATTTTGTGAATTGCATAAGCATATAAGCATAGACTATAAGAAGATAATATAAGCATAGACTATAAGAATAACCCATTTTTTCGTCCATCCGCCCGTAACGCTTGGCAAGAAATTTAGCGGGATGTCACCAATTTTACGACTATTTTACATGTTGCCAAAGTGGCAAAAATGGCGCCAAATTGATAAAAATGACGCCAAATGGGAAGTAATGTTTCGCAAATGCTGATTTCCGTCATATAACTACCATACCTTTTAATATATAAGAAATGCTAATCCCTTCATTTGTCTGTAGCACTTGGTGATGCATTTGGCGAACTTGGCGTATAATCTAGCAACATATAGCCAACTTGGCGGTATTTCGCCCCAGAATGACGAAAATACCGTCAAAATTGCAAAAATGACGCTACATAAATGAAAACGACGCCTAATTGATGAATTAATTATTAAAATATTTTAATATTCAATATTTAATAGTTAAGTATTTTAATATCTAATTTAACGTTAAAAACACAGTACCGTGGAAATTATAAATTATTTTTTTACTGTAAAAGGGGTAAAGTCATTGCGTTATATAAGAAACGTCATGTGCTGCCCACATCAGATCGTTTTGTATTGAATTTTATGCTGCACGCTGCTACTGGGACTTTGTCCTGTAACTTGCGTCCTTTTAAATAAATAAGAAATAGAATACATTTCATAGAGCACGAATGTTCTCTAAATCCGACAAGTATTCCCAAGTTTATCAACTGACCATTAAAAGATTTCAATGCCCGCACCTTTAGTTGCTTGAACGACTTCTGAACGATAGTGGAGTACGCAAAATTATGATTTGGGGGGATATATATGTCGTGGGACAGTATTGGAATTTTCCTGTCGCCACTTCATTTCTAGGAAGTATTACCCCCCCCCCCCCCCTCTTTCGTGAATTGCACGCTTTTAGAAGAGTATCCGTTATTTCTAAAATAGACACAGTATGTATTTCTACTGCTCCTAGATCAATAACACCTAATATTCTTGACTTTACTTTTTCTCATCACTCATCATTTCGTGAAGTGTACAATTTAGAAGAGCATCCTTTATTTCTAAAATAGATATATTATGTATATTTCTGCTGCTCCTAGATCAATAACACCTAATATTTTTGATTTTACGTTTTCTTTTCACTTATCATTTCGTGAGTTGCACGTTTTTAGAAGAGTATCTGTTATTTCTAAAATATTTACAGTATGTATTTCTGCTGCTGCTCGATCAATAACTCCTAATATTTTTTGTTTTACTTTTACTCCCTACTCATCACTATTAATCATATTAAAAATCTTATGCATACCATCCTTTCTCTTCATGCTGGCCTCTATAATTGTTTGAAGTCCTCTAGTAACAGTAACAGTTTCCTCACCTGATTATTCTTTACAAATAATTTACAATGTATTTACATTAGAATTCATTGCGTTTCTGTAATTCGAGTTCGATGAAATAGAAATAAATATATTTAAAGTCACTATACTGTGCTTAAAAAACTGGCAAATATTAACACTTACTTGCACATGTTACCTTTTCAAACACAATGCTGCCGTCACAGGATATCAATAAACATGAACAAAACCAAATAGCTATAAGAATTGTAACGACTCTTATAAAACTTCATACTGATCCTGAGCTATGCGACAACTGATAAGCATTGTAATAAAAAGAAAATTACCATTTCTAATAAAAAGAAAAGGTGCCGGGAAAGTTTGTAATAAGAAGAAATTCACGGCACTGTTTGTAACAAGATGAAATGCCACCGATTTGTATAAGAACTGCAAACGACATTTGTAATAGGATTGCACGACAAGAACCTGGAGCGCGATCGCTGCGGGCGGTTTCTCACTGGCATCGGAGAAGATGGGAGATCCGCGCTGATGTGGCAAGGGTATCAATACATTGTATACACCGATTGGAGCTGATGGCGACGTGATGATAGTAGACGATAAGCAATGATGACTCGAATCCTTTAAATTTACCTTTTTCTTTATTTGATGAGAAATTATCATGTTTCAAATCATATACATCAAGAAGTATTAGACATCGAATTTATTGACGATGATACTTGAAGTTACACTTAGATTTTTCCAACATTACAGAGCAATATTCGTTGAATACAACGGCGGATCCGATAGTGGTTTGCGCTGGATAGACATCTCAGAATAATCAATCTATGATGAACAAATCTGGCGACTCTTCGAAATTACATTAAAACGCGACTTAAACAATTTACTTCATTATTAATTTAATTTTAGATACATCCTTTTAAAATACATTCTGTTCTTTGCCCCGCGGGCAAGAACACGTCCGACCGCTTTGGAATTACATCGCCAACTGAACTATTTACCAAAATCAGACATAAGCGTCTTTAATATACATGCGCAAGTTCATGACGAAAGAGAAAGAGTTCCCATTTTAAAAGATATGAAATGCAAATGCGTGGTACATGTACAAATGCGCCTGCGTTACAAAACACTACGCCAAGGTTTACGGAAACTGGCGGGAAAGATCTAAAAAGACCGAATACAGAAATGGCGCTTTATCAATTTAGAATAAAATTCTGAGAAAAAGCTTTAGAATCGAAAGTAAATTAGAATTCGCCGAAAGTTAAATTTCGAAAGAAAATAATTAATAAACAAGGGCATGCATTTCATAACATATCCCCGCCGCAAACGAGGATTTGTTCTGGTACAGAACAAAGACTAACCAAAAAAATTTGCTAAATATGCCTAAATAAAGCGGTGGCATAAAAAAACCCCAACAATTTCTTGGAAAAAAAATTATGCCACAAATATTTTCATTTGAAAAAATTTAGAATATGTTATGCAAATAGTATTGTCAAATGCAATCAATTAATTCTTATTTCCTAAATATATGTATTTCTCAACCCAGAAATGAAAAAAAATCAATAAAAATAAGGACAGATGTGAAGAATCCGATTCATTCAAGCTACATTTGTGTCCCATTTTCACTAAAGAAGTCCTTACATGCTAGATAAAAGATAAGGGGGTTGACATTATAAATTTTCCTCAATGTGTTTCAATTCAAAAATTAAAAAACTAGGCACTAGTGCATATCAGATGGTCATGGCGCAAAAAAAAAAAATCAATTTAGAATGACCTACTCGAGTGAGATGTCTTTAAAAAAAAATACAATATATAAAAAATAACAATATTTCATTCATACTAACATTTTTCTGAACTTGCACTAATCTTCAATCATTATCATACATTCGATTTGAAAACTTACCTAATACAATTTACATATTTACAATATCACATTTAATAATATCAATACAATATAAACACTTAAAATAAACTGTGTTTAAACAAGAAAGATCAATCGTGCTTAAAGCATTGATTATGAAACACTTTCCAACTTCAATGCAATTTTATTTAAACAAGTCTAAAATGCAATACATTCCTCTGTAATATTTTGAAACTTATCGCAATACTGCATTAATTTATTATATTTGAAAACTTAAACCTTCATCGAAAAAAATGAACTTCATTCAAATGACGGCATTGAAATATAAATTGCCTGGTTTAAACATCTCTAAAATGTTATACATTCCTCGGTAATAGTTTTAGAATTATCATAATACTACGATAATTTATTATATTTGAAAACTTCATTGAAAACAACTGAAATTAAATCAAATGACGTCATAGAAAAAATAACACGCCTGGATCTCTCTATAAAAACAGGATTTCATTCATAACTTTCTCCCATTCATTTCATTCATCACAATACTATAATAATTTATTTTATTTAAACATTTTGTTTAAGACCATGGAGCTACAAAAAATTAAACTCTATGCTTGAAACTTCACCGAAAAAAATCGTCCTTCTCTTTATGAAATCAATTAATATTTCATTCATATCAACCATGCAGACTCCATGGACTAAATTATTTTGTGTTAAAAAAATACAGGAATTCTAATACAACTCATTTTATATATTTTGCTGTTTACATTTTACATAGGTGAAAAATAGGCCTAGTTGTAGAAATAATCAAATTTAGATGAGCATTTAAGCTCAAATATATTGTCATTGAGTTGTTTCAGTATGTAGATGCACAGAATTTAAGCAAAAATAAAGTAGTTTTAGGACGGATACAACACTCAATATGAATTAAAAAGAACTTAAAAAAATCACGATTTTGAAACAAGATGGATGGCATATATCATTTTGAAGTGGGTCATGTGATCGTTTCATATCATGGTCACGTGATCGTTTCATATAAGAGGTGTAATTATTACTTTAATTTTTATTTAAAAAACTACTGAATATATTTCGCTGAATTTTTTTTTATATATTTTATGGAACAATTTGAATATTACCTAAAATTTTCGAAGCAATTTGTGAGTTTTAAATCCGTTTAAAAAATGTTTGAAAAATTAAGTCCCATAGGGCTCAATGTATTTCATTTTTTCGACCCGGGTTCAATCCAAAACTAATTGGGTGATATTATTCATTTATATTCCCATAGGTTCTACAGACCGTCTGAACAACATACTAAAATTTCATTTTGATTAAGTCATTTTTACGGCAGTTATCGTGCTAACGGACAGACAGACAGACAGACAGGCAGAATAAACAAAGTCATAAACACTTTTTAACACTTTACAACAAAGTTGAAAAGTGTTTATGACTTTGTTCATTCTGTCTGTCTGTCTGTCTGTCTGTCCGTTAGCACGATAACTGCCGTAAAAATGACTTAATCAAAATGAAATTTTAGTATGTTGTTCAGACGGTCTGCAGGACCTATGGTAATATAAATAAATGATATCACCCAATTAGTTTTGGATTGAACCCGGGTTGAAAAAATGAAATACATTGAACCCTATGGGACCTAATTCTTCAAACATTTTTTAAGCGGATTTAAAATTCACAAATTGCTTCGAAAATTTTAGGTAATATTCAAATTATTCCATAAAATATATAAAAAAAATTCAGCAAAATATATTCAGTAGTTTTTTAAATAAAAATTAAAATAATAATTACACCTCTTATATGAAGCGATCACGTGACCATGATATGAATCGATCACGTGACCAACTTCAAAATATAATACGGCATCCATCTTGTCTCAAAATCGTCATTTTTAAAGTTCTTTTTCACACTTTACAACAAAGTTGAAAAGTGTTTATGACTTTGTTCATTCTGTCTGTCTGTCTGTCTGTCTGTCTGTCCGTCCGTTAGCACGATAACTGCCGTAAAAATGACTTAATCAAAATGAAATTTTAGTATGTTGTTCAGACGGTCTGTAGGACCTATGGGAATATAAATAAATAATATCACCCAATTAGTTTTGGATTGAACCCGGGTTGAAAAAATGAAATACATTGAGCCCTACGGGACCTAATATTTCAAACATTTTTTAAGCGGATTTAAAATTCACAAATTGCTTCGAAAATTTTAGGTAATAGTCAAATTGTTCCATAAAATATATAAAAAAAAATCAGCGAAATATATTCAGTAGTTTTTTAAATAAAAATTAAAATAATAATTTCACATCTTATATGAAACGATCACGTGACCATAATATGAAACGATCACAAGACCCACTTCAAAATGATATATGGCATCCATCTTGTTTCAAAATCGTGATTTTTTAAAGTTCTTTTTAATTCATATTGAGTGTTGTATCTGTCCTAAAACTACTTTATTTTTGCTTAAATTATGTGCATTTACATACTAAAACAACACAATGACAATATATTTGAGTTTAAATTCTCATTCAAATTTGATTATTTCCACAACTAAGCCTATTTTTCACCAATGTAAAATGTAAACAGCAAAATATGTAGAATTAGTTGTATTAGAATTACTGTATCTCTTTAACACAAAATAATTCAGTCCATGGAGTCTGCATGGCTGATATGAATGAAATATTAATTGATTTTATAAACAGAAGGACGATTTTTTTCGATGAAGTTTTAAGCATAAAGTTTATGAATTGTAGCTCCATGGTCTTAATTTTTAAATAAAATAAATTATTATAGTATTGTGATGAATGAAATGGAGAAAGTTATGAATGAAATTCTTCTTTTATAGAGAGATCCAGGCGTGTTATTACTTTCCTTATATACATAATGTATAAGGAAAGTATTGTGACGGGGTCGAAAATTCGAATTCGAGTTTTCGACGGGAGAGCACGTTTCAAGCATCCCTGATCACGAATCAAACATTTTTGAAGTGATGTCTGTGTGTGTGTATGTGTGTGTGTGTGTGTGTGTGTGTGTGTGTGTGTGAAAGTATGTGTGTGTGTGTGTGTGTGTGTGTCAGTGAGACTGTGGAGACGATAACTGACGAACGAATGGACCGATTCGAACCAAATTTGGTACAAAAATCACAATCCATAAACACTGGAAGCCTATTGCTTTTGTACGTGATCGAATGTTCAGAACCCCCCTAAATTTTCGAATGAAATTTTGAAAAAATCGTTAAAAAATCAAAACCGCTAATAAAGTTACGCCAATAGACATTTCTTATGTAATTTTTCATTAGAAAACGATTGGCATAAATTTTAGAACGCTAACATGAACCGTTCTCGAGATATTGTACATTTTTCAAAAAATTATGAAAAAGCCACATAAAAAAAAAATTCCTATTGAGAAACATGTTCACTTTTCATATGTAATACCATGCGATAAATTGAGTGACACCATTCTCGTGGATCTAGCTCGTTCCATTCATGAAAAAATATACTTTGAATAATACTTTTGTATTAGAACGCCAATAGTCATTTATCTGCTGTAAGAATAACTTTTTTCTTAGTGCAAAACTCTTGGCGAGATTTTGGCTACGAATTTGGCGGAATGTCGCCAACTTGGCGACTTTTTTGAAATGTTGACAAATTAACGAAAATCTCGCCAAATGGATAAAAATGACGCTAAATCAATGAAATGACGACTCATTGTCGAAAATTCAATATCTTGGAAGGAACATTTGTATCTACTATAAGAAAAACCTATTTATTTTACTGTAAAAGTGGTAAATTCATTACGTTATATAAGGAAAGTCATGTGTTGCCCACATCAGATTTTTTTTTCTATGACGTCATTTGAATTTATTTCAGTTGTTTTCGATGAAGTTTTCAAATATAATAAATTATCGTAGTATTATGATAGTTTTAAAAATATTACCGTGGAATGTATTGCATTTTATAGATATTTAAACCAGGCAATTTATATTTCAATGCCGTCATTTGAATGAAGTTCATTTTTTTCAATGAAGGTTTAAGTTTTCAAATATAATAAATGAATGTAGTATTGTGATAAGTTTTAAAATATTATCGAGGAATGTATTGCATTTTCGACTTTTTTAAATAAAATTGCATTGAAGTTGGAAAGTGTTTCATAATCAATGCTTTAAGCATGATTGATTTTTCTTGTTTTCTTTTCAATTTTTAATTAGCATACGTGTGCGGGGTCTAGCGAAAATGAGCTTTCGACGCTCCCAGCATCACGATTGCTTTCTGGGCTATTTTGCCGCAGATGAGGACTTTCAATAACTCCGCTCTTGAAATTGGGGAGTGCCTCTGAAAAAAAAAATTGCAATTTCCTGAGAATATTCCGTGCCTCTTTGACATTGGATGCAGTCAAAAAATTATGTGGGCATTGACGCGGATTCTTCGATGACTCGATTTGAGCACAATTGCAGACCTACTTTTCTTTTCTAGGTCGACATAATACACTTTATTTATTTCTTGACTCGATAATTATTCAAATAAAATACGGAAATCGACGTCCCGGGAAAATATATTCAATAGCACATAATTTTACTCCATACAATATTTCATTTTCATGCTTATGGGGTGACCGAAAAGGAATATATACATATACATAGACTCGGGAATCGACGTCCCGAAGTCAGAAACACATTTTTTTCTTGAATTTTTCCTTTTTTAACACTTTACAACAAAGTTGAAAAGTGTTTATGACTTTGTTCATTCTGTCTGTCTGTCTGTCCGTTAGCACGATAACTGCCGTAAAAATGACTTAATCAAAATGAAATTTTAGTATGTTGTTCAGACGGTCTGTAGAACCTATGGGAATATAAATGAATAATATTACCCAATTAGTTTTGGATTGAACCCGGGTTGAAAAAATGAAATACATTGAGCCCTATGGGACCTAATTTTTCAAGCATTTTTTAAGCGGATTTAAAATTCACAAATTGCTTCGAAAATTTTAGGTAATATTCAAATTGTTCCATAAAATATATAAAAAAAAATTCAGTGAAATATATTCGGTAGTTCTTTAAATAAAAATTAAAATAATAATTACACCTCTTATATGAAACGATCACGTGACCATGATATGAAACGATCACATGACCCACTTCAAAATGATATATGGCATCCATCTTGTTTCAAAATTGTGATTTTTTAAAGTTCTTCTTAATTCATATTGAGTGATGTATCCGTCCTAAAACTACTTTATTTTTGCATCTACATACTGAAACAACGCAATGACAATATATTTGAGTTTAAATGATCATCCAAATTTGATTATTTCTACAACTGAGCCTATTTTTCACCTATGTAAAATGTAAACAGCAAAATATATAGAATGAGTTGTATTAGAATTCCTGTATTTTTTTAACACAAAATAATTTAGTCCATGGAGTCTGCATGGCTGATATGAATAATATATTAATTGATTTCATAAAGATAAGGACGATTTTTTTCGATGAAGTTTCAAGCATAGAGTTTAATTTTTTGTAGTTCCATGGTCTTAAACAAAATGTTTAAATAAAATAAATTATTATAGTATTGTATGAATGGGAGAAAGTTGTGAATGAAATCCTGTTTTTATAGAGAGATCCAGGCGTGTTATTTTTTCTATGACGTCATTTGAATTAATTTCAGTTGTTTTCGATGAAGTTTTCAAATATAATAAATTATCGTAGTATTATGATAATTCTAAAACTATTACCGAGGAATGTATAACATTTTAGAGATGTTTAAACCAGGCAATTTATATTTCAATGCCGTCATTTGAATGAAGTTCATTTTTTTCGATGAAGGTTTAAGTTTTCAAATATAATAAATTAATGCAGTATTGTGATAAGTTTCAAAATATTACCGAGGAATGTATTGCATTTTAGACTTGTTTAAATAAAATTGCATTGAAGTTGGAAAGTGTTTCATATGTAATGCTTTAAGCATGATTGATCTTTCTTGTTTTTTCTGCAGGAATTGGAGTTGGTACAATTGTAGAAGCAATGCCGCAACTTGGCACTTCCGATGTAATCGTACAGCATAGGACTCGGTGAGTCATCTTTGTAGACTGGTATGAACTCAGCACCTAGTGTAGGCTCTTAATTTGTGCATTACAGGATCAAATAAGCCATTCTTGCAGGCTTGCATGGTCAGGCACCATTTCTAATAAAAAGAAAATGCCATTTGTAATAAAAAGAAAAGGTGCCGGGAAAGTTTGTAATACGAAGAAATTCACGGCACTGTTTGTAACAAGATGAAATGCCACCGATTTGTATAAGAACTGCAAACGACATTTTTAATAGGATTGCACGACAAGAACCTGGAGCGCGATCGCTGCGGGCGGTTTCTCACTGGCATCGGAGAAGATGGGAGATCCGCGCTGATGTGGCAAGGGTATCAATACATTGTATACACCGATTGGAGCTGATGGCGACGTGATGATAGTAGACGATAAGCAATGATGACTCGAATCCTTTAAATTTACCTTTTTCTTTATTTGATGAGAAATTATCATGTTTCAAATCATATACATCAAGAAGTATTAGACATCGAATTTATTGACGATGATACTTGAAGTTACACCTAGATTTTTCCAACATTACAGAGCAATATTCGTTGAATACAACGGCGGATCCGATAGTGGTTTGCGCTGGTTAGACATCTCAGAATAATCAATCTATGATGAACAAATCTCGCGACTCTTCGAAATTACATTAAAACGCGACTTAAACAATTTACTTCATTATTAATTTAATTTTAGATACATCCTTTTAAAATACATTCTGTTCTTTGCCCCGCGGGCTAGAACACGTCCGACCGCTTTGGAATTACATCGCCAACTGAACTATTTACCAAAATCAGACATAAGCGTCTTTAATATACATGCGCAAGTTCATGACGAAAGAGAAAGAGTTCCCATTTTAAAAGATATGAAATGCAAATGCGTGGTACATGTACAAATGCGCCTGCGCGGGACAAAACACTACGCCAAGGTTTACGGAAACTGGCGGGAAAGATCTAAAAAGACCGAATACAGAAATGGCGCTTTATCAATTTAGAATAAAATTTTGAGGACAAGTTTTAGAATCGAAAGTAAATTAGAATTCGCCGAAAGTTAAATTTCGAAAGAAAATAATTAATAAACAAGGGCATGCATTTCATAACAGCATATTATAAGAATTAAATGTAGTGTCTGTTAGAATCTTATTAAAATGCCGTCGGACTAACGCACGTTATTATTCCATAGGGGAGCATTGGTCCAGTCAAGGACAACTGGCAAATGTCCAGTGGGTCATAAAAGAACCGTTAACGAGTTGGATGTTTTCTACTAAAATTATATTAAGAGAAAAGTAGGTCTTGAATTAAAAGTTCAACAATTGAATCCTTACCTCAGAGGTAAAATACACATAGATGAACCAACAACTGGGTCTTAAGCGGCTATAAACGTCTTATTGAGAAAAGTTGGCTTTGAAGAAAATGTGTGCCTTGATACTTGACTCACCCAAAAATTATGGAACAATTGTCAAATCAAATAGTTTATGTGGGAACAGATTATTATATCGAGGAACGAACTTCTCACCAACCTTTTAATTTCATTCATTCCAGTATCTACAAAAGAAGTCGGAAATGGAAGGGCGGCATTCTTATTTACAGTGGGACTTTTCTCACCATTGGCGGTACGCACTATGCAATATATATATATAAATATTTATATACATATATTTTAAAGCTTCGAAAATTCTGGATATCTGTAAGCTAATTAAAAGGAAATAAATTGGCCAAAAAGATTGTTGCTGTTGAGACCCACACCGTCCGACCTATCAGAAAGGTGTAAGGTAACCGTTTGGATGGCCGGGAAGTGCCACCCAATTTAGATCAGAACCCAGTGGGGAGGCATCCACAGGGACCGTACCCTCCTTCCCCTACCACTAACCTCTCGGAAGGACTTACGAACCCCCATTTTTAACGTGATCGTACTTCGCATGAACACGGCGGCAGTTGTGGCAGCGTGCAAATCCAGCGCGCAAACCACCGGGCTACCGCACCCGAAATGTGCCAACAGTACGCGGTGTTCCCAGGTGGTCACCCACCCAAGTACTAACCGCGCCCGATGCTGCTTGACTTCGGTGATCTAACGAGAGGCCAAAAAGAATATGTATCAGAACTACGCATTTTTGCTAAAAACTCTCATATGTCACATATTCTGTACCGTTATGAAAATATACAGTTATTTAACAATGGTTAAAGAATATATATATATATATTCCATGAGGTATTTGAAACAGTTTGGTGCCTACTACATTATTCTCCGATGTCTCTTTCATGAAATCTAAATTTATTTCTGGGACACTGCAATTTCAATGTTTAGGGGACATGGGAGAGGGGGGGGGGGGGAAGCAAGCGAGGTGCAAGTGGGTACTTTTGGGAAAACACGTTTATCAACGTGTACTACTTGTGTATAAAAATTCAGCTTTCCCTAAATTTATTATGGGTTATGATCTTTTGGTCTTTTATTGTCTTTATTGACTGGACTATTTGAATTATTTACCGCCGTCGGTGTTGCATTACTTCTGTGGTCTTACGAGAACGGGTGTTTCAGAGTGGCACGTCTTGGTGCTTTCTCAATATGTTAACTTATTATTAATAGGCAAAAGCTTTTGCAATACATTGGCATGGATAGGTAACATTAGTTTATTTGTATCAAAAATTAGCTTATTAGTTTATTAGTGTTTAGAACGTGTTTATTAGTGTTTGGAACAGTCTATATTTTATTAGTGTTAAACCATTTTTTTAGTCAAAAGTATGCAAAGTCTCAAAAACTATCCATGTAGCTCTCCAACAACTTGCTGTCCGTCATATTCCATGTGAGAAGATAGTGATCTTTTCAGATTTTACTTCTGCTCTGCAGGCTTTGACGGCCATCCAGGAGAATACAAGCTCCTATGTACAGAACTGTAGAAAATTTTGGGGGAGATTCAGGGAAGAGTTGCTTTTCAATGGGTACCATTTCATTGTGGCCTTCAAGGAAATGAGAAGGCGGATTTTCTAGCAAAAAAGGGAACTGGTATCCTTCAAAGGACTTGCAGAGACTTGCCACTCCATCATGCTAAGTTAGAGATTGAAAGAATATTCAAACAATCGTTTCGTAGTGTGGCTTCTCACTCTTCTAGAGACAAACATTGGAGTGTGCTTCGCGGATCTTATTGTGTTCCCGATTCACCTCGTGCTGCAGCAGTAGCACTGTTTAGACTTGGCCAAAAGAAACACACACATACCCTCTCATATTTGATGAGACACTTTTATGTGAATATTTATCGAACAATTTGTGTAGTCTGGCTGGCACCGAATTTTATGGTCTTCTGACCTTTAGGTTCACGTAGTGATAAAATTCGGTGCCAGCCAGACTACACACATTGTTCGCTGTTTTGACCACCATAAATATTCACATAACAGTGTCTCATCAAATGTGAGATCTATTTCTGGTCTCACAAAAAATATTGTAGAGCTCGTGGCCTTATGACCTAATGATGAACCGGACATGACTGTCTTGGTGCCTATTTGTATCCTTTTAATTTAACTACTTCGCCTGGCTGCGTTTTGTGTACCTCTGGACAACCCATGATTGCTGCTCATCTGGACGAGTGTTCTGCACTAAATAATTTGGGCTGTATTGTTGAAAAGTGTGAGACCAGAAATAGATCTCACATTTGATGAGACACTTTTATGTGAATATTTATGGTGGCCAAAACGGCGAACAATCTGTGTAGTCTGGCTGGCACCGAATTTTATCACTATCTGAACCTAAAGGTCAGAAGACCACAAATTTAGGGGCCATGACAGAGCGGCTGAGCTGGGCCTTACGAGATGTGGAATGGTGCCATTGGGTAAAGGAGTAACCAATAAGCGCCAAATGGAAGAAAAGGAGGAGTTACCCCCTCTCACATTTGATGAGACACTTTTATGTGAATATTTATGGTGGCCAAAACGGCGAACAATGTATGTAGTCTGGCTGGTACCGAATTTTATGGTCTTCTGACCTTTAGGTTCACGTAGTGATAAAATTCGGTGCCAGTCAGACTACACACATTGTTCGCTGTTTTGGCCACCATAAATATTCACATAACAGTGTCTCATCAAATGTGAGATCTATTTCTGGTCTCACAAAAAGTATTGTAGAGCTCGTGGCCTTATGACCTAATGGTCAATGGCTTGGCATTTGTTAAATAAAATGCAAAGTCTAAAATATTAAAATATAACTACAGTAAAGATTACATGTTCAGTGAAAAGCTTTTAATAATCCACCATTTAAGACGTACATAAAGTTACAAAAAGGCCAGAGAGCTTTCGGACGTTACAACGTCCTTCATCAGTGGCAATGCAAACAAAATATGAAAGGCATGAGCTCTGATATATAGCCTGGAATTGCGGAACAAAATTATTTGCATTGCCATTGATGAAACACGTTGTGGCATCCGAAAGCGCTCTGGCTTTTTTGTAACTTTTTGTATGTCTTAAATGGTGGATTATTAAAGACATTTTTATTGAAAATGTAGTCTTTACTGTAATAACATTTTTTGTGCAAGGATATTAACTAAATAGTGTTAAGCATTAGTTAATTAGTGTTGAGGGCATTAGTTTATCAGTGTTTAAGATTAGCTTTTAAGGACAATTTCCGGTCTTCCTGGATTTCTCTCAAATCCAGAGATTAAATAAATTACCTAACAGTGATTTACATTTTTATTCCGTCTGTTTTAAAAGTAATTTACTTTTAAAAGTAATTTTTCCACTTCGATTTTGAATTTCATTTGGGACTATTAAAATATGCAAAACATTTAATATTTTCCATTCCTGGAACCCTATTAGATATATGATGAATGCTTATATGGACAGCCAAAACGAACATTACGCTTTTTTTAAATGCTGCAAATATAATGTTTTGCATAATAGTCGCCTTCTTCTTTGATATTACAAACATTAACGGTAAGGCCAGAATCTAAATAATGTAATGCAATGTTTAGAAAATGAATTTCAATATCTTCGCAAAAAAAAAAAAGATTGAAGCCTGTTTTTAAGTTGGTTTTCAATACATTTAATTGATTTTCAATACAACCATTCCGTTTCTTTAATAGTTTAAGCCGATTCAGGTGCGTTAAATTTACCGTAAGTATAGTCAGCACCACAGCATTGTAGATAATTGAATTTCTAGAGAAGCACGCAGATTCCATATAATATTTTGCGGGGAACACGAATCCTTATCTTATTTCTATTTTCTGATTTCTCTTTATGCGGTTCTTTTTATATAATTTGTCGTTTTACGGTAATTTTTTTGTAATTTATGCATTAATTGTCTGATATAATTATGCGATTTTTCCTTGTTCAATCATTTATAATTAAGGGAAATGGAGTTTTTATTAGGCCAAGTCTAGGTATGACCATATTGCAAAATAATCATGAGCTGTTTTGGTACTTTTGTTGGTATTACTCTCTCTCTCTCTCTCTATATATATATATATATATAATATATATATATATATATATATATATATATATATATATATATATATATATGTATATATATATATATGTATATATATATATATGTATATATATATATGTATATATATATATATGTATATATATATATATATATGTATATATATATATATATATATATATATATATATATATATATATATATGAAATTTGTTGATTGTTTTTGTCTTTATGACCTACTTTATGCTTTATAATTTTCTCCTTATGTTTGAATTTCTTTTATCTCTTTGTATTTTGTAGAAAATTTTGAAATAGTGTATGAGTTACTACTTACATTCTAACATTGGATTTACAATTTTATATATATATATATATATATATATATATATATATATATATATATATATATATATATATATATATAAATAAAAATGTATAAAAGAATGAAAGTTAAAAAATTCCTGAAATCACACGAATAAGGCGCTATGCTGCACTACAATGTGGATTTTAATATCATACCAGAAAAGTATAAAAATGAAAGAAAGCAATATATCAAAGAATGGCTGGGGGGGGGGGGTTGTGACCCCCACTCCCCGGTTAAGACAGCTTTGCGTCTAGACAACACTCCCGGAAGCCGATATATTGCACAAATATGAATACCGAAGTATCAAAAAATTTTTTTAAAAGGATTTTAAAAATGGATTTTAAAAAGGAGGTTACAAAACATGAAAGTGTGGAGTACCCAGAAGACTCGTATTTTAAAACTGTACTATTAGTTTAACTCTCACAAAACTAAAGGCAATAAGAAACAAACATATAGATTTTAACTACCAAAGTAGATACTGTACCATAACCCAGATGTACTATTCACCATGACGAATCCAGCATCAATACATCTGCTTGCTATTATCTATTGTATATAAGAGTGTACTCATTCATAACCTGTATAAAGATGGCTCAGACTCCCTAACGTAATCAACACACGGGAGGTTCGGCATCCAAATATATGTGATAGCTATCAGTTACGGTTACACCATAAAATTTGCATATAATGTTACACAGGAAACGTTTCGGAAAACCCTGTGTAATAGCACCATGGAGGAAGTTAATATCGCTATTGTAACGATCATTAACATTGCAGTTGATTCTTTTGCTTCGCAAAAGATGGTTCAAAATTATATTTCTGTACACATTCTTATGTAAGCATGAATACCAAGGAACAATGAAATTTATATTAAATTTAAAATCTCTACGTTTATCGTAGAGACGAAATCCAGTTGATCCATCAGGAAGTTTGTACAAAGACAAATCAAGAAAATTAAGACTTTCATCAGGGTTGTATGGTGTTTCGGTTAAAGTTAAACATTTTGGATAAAATCCAAAATCCAATAAAAAATCTTTTTCTTTACAGGCAAAAAGTATATCGTCAACGCAACGTATGAACAGCAATTCGTTTAAAATGTGTGTGCCCTCTTCATATTTGTTGAGGTAAATGTCGGCGAGAATGGAGGAACACCCACCTCCCATGGGTATACCATGGAGCTGTTTGTAGAAATTGGTACCATCGTATAAGACGGTTTCAAAAAGTACAAGATTGACTAAAGATTTAAATTTACCTAGAGTAATATGTTTTTGCATATTATATTTTTCGTAGACTTCCATCAAAATGGCAAATAGATCTTTAATATTTATATTACTGAACAAATCATTAAAATCATAACTTTCATAATGTAAATCTTCAGATATGGTTTTAATTTTTTCTATTACTTCAAGACTATTACTTATAAAATAAACACCATTATTTTTTATTTTAATCATAACTTCTTTTAAGATTGATAGAAGCTTTTTATTTGC